>WOVY01007480.1:0-50624 GCA_013436015.1 Rhipicephalus annulatus
TTTTATGGATTTGCTTTTCTGTGGACAGTATTTAACGTATTGTTTATTTTTGTTTTATTTTTGCGCGTGCCAGCACGAAAGACCCTACGGTTGTTCCTGGATACGTTAAAATTGATTGATTGAATATTGGTTGATTGAATAATATTATTATTATAAATCCTTGAGGAACAAGATGAAAATTTGGCTGAAACGCGTCTTGGTAGTTAGCGTACACGAGCAGTGATTTTAGCTCCACGGAATGCCTGTCTCAAAGGTCCTGCACGTGCAGCTTTCTGGGCCCGCGGGAGGAAGTTAAAGTCCATTGTCCAAAAAAACTCGCCTGGCTGCACTGCAGCTGTTGGCAAGGTTTCAAAGGGTGCGCCACAGTAAAAAATACAAAAAAGGGCGCGCGCCGGAGGGGTGCGAAATTCGGAGAACATTGTTCGAAGAAGCGCGCGTGCGCGCCCTGCAGCCCTGCCGTGGCCTACACCAGTCTGTCGACACAGCAGGAAAGAGAGTGCCGCAGCCAATTTAAAGTAACGACGAAGAAAATAGTTTGCGCAAACATTCAGTCGTAAGGTAATAATATTGCGTCAATAATTGTTAAAAAAATGAAACTTCGTTCCCCAGTGGGCTCAGGAAAATAAAGTTCTAGTGAATAGTCCGTAAATCATTGATTACAAGGAGTAATGTATTGTTCATTGTAATGTTCATTGTCAAGCCTGCATGCACTGTATCCATCCGCGCCATTGTTGCTTTTTTTTGCTTGCCGGAGTAATGGGTGCAGTGCTGATTGAGTTTGTCAATTTTCATTCCTCTTGCTCTTATTTCGTGTTCACTACTGCTTCAATTTACACAAGATAATCGCGCAGCTCTAAGGAAGCTACTTCGATGTACGTGGCGAAATTGTGGATGGATGTTGAAGTGTTTTTGTGTGCGTCTGTACGCTGCTGGATTGGCAATCGTCAACTTTTTGTGTGAAAAAACATGGACACCCATGCTTGCGGGCAAGCATTCCTTCAGAACTTCTTACTTCAAAACGAATGGACGTGGTGGCTTAAAGGTGTGAATAGGTTATTAGGATTAACAAGCTCCTTGAAAGGCAAGTCTCGGTTAAATGTTAAGGTAAGTTCATCATTCTCATTACCTTCGCACGTGGTTCATATATATATATAACTCGAAAACATAGCGCATTGCATGCTTGCTGAGTAAATAACTTCATGCTAATCGTGGTTACGTCATGGGCCTGTTTTGTTTAAGCGATACGGCAACACTTTCTTTCTTTTTTCACTTAATCCAGACAGTGCTCTATTTATTCATACAATCTACGCCAGGAAAATATGGGTTTCGTGTCATAAACATATTGATGTAAATATACTTGTGTTGTATTTTTCTCGTTTTAACGCTTGCAAAATTACCAAGGATAAATTGCATCTTGCGCAATTACAAATAAAAACATTTGCATTTCTCCAACTCCAAGGGTGTCATGAGATTTATGAACCCGCGTTTTGAATTTGTCTTGCGTTTGAATTTATCTTTCTTTGTCTACGTTCCCCTTGTTTTATATTTACGTGTGTTTTGATAAGGATACGTGGTTAAAATTTTGTTGCTAGTCTGATTCTTCAAAGCAGGGTGCAATGTCACGGATCCAACGGAAAAACTTGAGAATAGTCCGTAATTTTGTTTCATCATGTACAATCAGGGTGATATAGTATAAATTTGAGTGGAATGCGTACATCACAGGCAACATTATCGTTAATGATGTCGCAACATCGCGTGGTTTCTTTCAAGAACTGCATATACCCGCATACATAGTTACACAAAATAATGTGATTTCATGTTTTAATCCAGGAGCACTGGAAATAGTTTACCCAAGCTGACAAATAAACTGGTCTGATGCATTAGAGCTTGCTACTGTGTTAAAAAACTGGGGGACCATTAAGCTCCGTTTTTCATAGTTGAACGTGATAGCAGTATTGATCCTATTTCTTGTGCGTAATTCAATCACTCAGTGTGTACTCTTCATTGCATGATGCTATTGAACAATTTTACTTGTGAAATAGTACTGTGTAATTGAGAATGTTGAAATTGTCTCAATGAAGGTTTCGCGCATGACTGCATTTTGTGTAAAAAAGGGGGTAGCATAGTTTAAAAAACGAGAAATATTATGTAATTGCTGCGTTGCGCGAAAAATTTGAAATACAAAAGGAAGACACCTAGACAAAGCACACACTCACAACTGAAACTTTGGTTGGAGAAAGCAGACACATATATGCGGTTACGAGAACATGTGCGGTGAAAGAAATTGATTGGATGAGCAGACAGATGTATAAATGATGCGCTTCCAAAAAAGCTACCTCAGTAGCAAGCAACATAGCGAGAGTTACGTGACACGTGAATCCCCAGTTTTGTTTATGAAATACACCTCTTCGCTTTACCGCGCTATACCGTGTCACTGAGTCTAGCTTTAACTACCATATCATGAAACAAGGGCGCACAGCCACCCTCTCTTCAATGTGACGATTGGTTAAAGAATGGTTGTCCTTTTAGAGAAGCTTTGTGATCTACAATTATATTATTGAATCCTAAATAATACTTGCCACACGACAGCGCAGTGCCGTACACCACACGATTTCCACACGGTTAAAGAAAATGATTAGATGTCTGCTCATCTAATTATTTTTCCCCCCTCACGTGCTCTCGTAACCGCAAACATATGTCTGTTTTCTCCAATGATGTTTCAGTTGTTGGTGTTCGCTGTCCTGGTGTCTCCCTTTCGCACTTCAAATTTTTTCGTGCAACTAAGTTAAGATGAAGTACCAACTCGCCCAGGAGAACGTGTCTCTCAATATTATGTGTGTAAAATGTTTTTAGAACTTTATGCACCCACTATGCAGTCGTGAGGGATTACGCGCAGTAACGTGTGTGCCTTTTGTAATGGTTGGCTGTCTTTAGACAGCGAAGCCACGTTGGTAATATCGTGTTGTGATGCCCGATGAAAATGCATGCTTGTATCATGCAATATAGCTGCAATAATAAAGGTTGTGCTGTGCAGCCTGTATGCAGGATACGTGTATTTGTTAAGCATGACAGTTATTTTCTTTGCATTTCCAACAAGAGGAAGTTATTCATGTTTAATTTCCAAACAGATGCATAGCTGTGTGATAGAGCACTCGCTTGCCATGCAAATGGCCTGCATAATTTCGATCATCACTCACAGCCGAAAATTTATAATATTTGTTTTATTTGCATTCTCTCAACTTTTGATCTTGGACAAGACGATTATTCACTGAGAGCCACCGATGCCTACGCCAAAATTTCTGCAGAACGAGCTATTTGCTGCTGTTACAATGATGATGCATTATTGGCAGAACGGGAAAGTGGGTTACGTTTACAAAAGACATTTTTTTAGTGACCAGTTGGCAAGAAATATCGCTAAAAGCCTTCATTCCCACGCGCATAGAGACCTATAGACACTAGTTTTAGCAGTCGTTAGTTACAATACTTGTACATGACAAGCTTGCATAGCAATCACTTTTGACCGAACTCCTTCAGAGTAGATTATCACCTCATTTAAGTTATTCAATGCACACACAGTTCATACGGGTCAACAGCAATTCATTATTTTGTTTGACTCACTATGGACGCTCCCTTGATGATTGATTGATATATGGGGGTTTAACGTCCGAAAACCACTATATGATTATGAGAGACGTTGTAGTGGAGGGCTCCGGAAATTTAGACCACCTGGGGTTCTTTAACGTGCACCCAATGTGAGCACACGGGCCTACAACATTTCCCGCCTCCATCGGAAATGCAGCCGCCACAGCCGGATTCGATCCCGCACCCTGCGGGTCAGCAGCCGAGTACCTTAGCCACTAGACCACCGCGGCGGGGCATGGACGCTCCCTTGACACGCCAGAAAAGTTTTAAATAAACACAATGTGAAAATATCTTTACGAAACTCCAATTGGGTTCTTTTATTCTATTTATTATTGTCAAATTGGAACTGATAAGCGAAAAATTACTTGCACCGTACTATGTCTGAGACCGTGTTGACCATAGGTTCAAGATAAGAAAAATCGCATGCAAGACTGACGTATTTCAAAATGTTTTTTACCGAAAAACTACAGGATTGAACCAACTGCCTTCTAGCTTAGCCTCTACCCTCTCAAATATTTCTTTAAGTCCTTGTTAGTATAGGTGTGTTGCATTATTGGGGTGTGTCACATTTTTATTTATATATGTACTTCTCTTGCAGATTGTGATTAAGGTGACTTTGATTATTTGTTTGGCTGACTATGTATTTTTTATATTCTACTTTTTGTAAACGCTCCCCCACTGTAATCCGATTGGTGCTGTAGGTAATGAAATAAATAGATAAATCAAAAGTGTCGTTAATAGGCAATAAACTTAAGCACAAAGAATGTATCTTTTAGGGAAAGTGGACTAACAGTGACATGTGCACACCACAAACTTTAAATATGATGCCAAGTTACTTTTTTAGCAATTAGTTATTGAGAATAACGAGATATAATAAGGATAACTTAATTGAACAAGAATGTTCAGGGGGTATGTACTGCCTTTGTTTTGGAGATGATGGGGACTGCATGCAGACCTTTCAACAAACAGCGATATTTTTAGCTGAAGAATGATTTGAGCAGCTATAATTTTTACCGGCGACACAAGCTGAACTAATATAGATGAATCATCTGAATAGCTATATATAAAAGTATCCATATAAGGCCATATATGAAAGCATCCATATAAGACCCTATATGGATGCTTATATATCTATAGCTATATATGGCGATATACAACAACACCCATATATGGGTATATAAGGCACATATATGGCTACCACAAGAATTGGGAATATCAGGTTACATAGGGCCCATATATGGGGATTCCATAAAAAGCAAGATATGCCCAATTCCTGATGTAGCCATATATGGGGATTTTGATATAAGTCCATATATAGGATTTTTTAAGGGGTGGATGGTTATCTACGTAATCGGCGCCTTTGGCTTAGCGAAACTGCTGATATGAGGGGTATAAAGTCCCAAGATCACCATATGGTGATGAGAGACGCCTAGCTAAACTGTTATGCATACAACTATCACAATGACAGCAAGTGAGTTCTCTGGTTATTCGCTTCGCTTAATGTAACCTTTTCTTAGGAATGATATCTGTCCTTCAGTACCTTATGGTTAAGTCATTGATTAGGCCCTCAACCTTTTCAGGCCACTATACCTTGGCAATGCTGATTGTGAGTTTGGAGTGGATGCCAGTCATCGTGATCACCACCTCCCTATGCTTGGCCATGTCCACCCGCTGCCACGTGTTTGCGAAACTTCACCTAGCTGAAATGCCTTGTCAATTTCACACGTAGGGTAGGTAGTACTGACGCAACAGAAAGCTTTCATAGGCGTGAAGCTCTTGCAGCCAACCGCAAAAACTAGAAGCTTCTTAGTACTCTCGACATGAGAGACGACCTCAGCGTTGTCTAGACTGCATTTCATAAGGAAAAAAGTATTTTCTTTTGCACGCAACAGTAATTAGGTCCGGCAACTGGGAGCTCTCGCTGCGTAACTGTCCGAGTGAGCAAACATTGGTCACTGATGCACGTCCTTGTTTTCATTTGACTAAGCGGTTTCAGTGTGCAATAAACAACACAATATGGTCAAAATATCACAATGCCTTTAGTTAAGTTTGCTCAAAAATGATATCGTGTTTTTCATGCAAAAAAAGCCCAGACTTTATTGCTACTCTTCTTGCGCTTTTGACAACGTTTGTACCCAACTAATTTCGATGGGAATGAAGTGCACATATGCATGCCTAACACTACCTAACTGAAAGACAAATAAAGGCAAGAGTGAAAAGAAATATCTGAATGGATGAAATAAACATTTCATATGTTCAGTGTGCGTTTTGTGTGTCCTATTTACCAGTAGGTTTTTCTTGGAGAACTTTGTGGCTGCACGCTTACGTCCTAGACGCCATGTTTCTTGGACAACAGGTATGCTGAAAAGGCGGTGCTGCATAAAAATAAAAGAAAATAAAAACACACTTCGAATTCGGACAATACCTGTATTTTATTTGCAACTTTCCGCAAGTGCTTTAGTCTCAATATCAATAAAACAGTATTTGTTTCAGCAAGGCAAATTAAACATAGTATTTGTAAGTTGAAGTATTACTTTCTTGACAGGGTAGCTAGTATACGCTTTGGTTCTGTGGCTACCACGGTGCTGTCAAGAAAAGTACTTGTCGAGCATGCAGCTACCGTATAGGTTGGTTTATTCAGCAACCATGGACATCATTGATCTAGATGAAGATGTGTCACCAAGTGACACGTGCGTGTGGTGCATCTGCGTAAAAGAGTGCATGCTATAGCTGTAAAACACCAAGAGACAACGTGTAAACGCCCCTATATGAACGTTAATACTCCATTGCCTCTGTGAGAGCACGCTTGATTAGTGTTACACCGATTCATACAGAGACAGGATCAACCTGTTTTTTCCCTTTATTTCACTATTGATTGATATGTGGGGTTTAACATCCCAAAACCACTATATCATTATGAGAGACGCTGTAGTGGAGGGCTCCGGCAATTTAGACCACCTGTGGTTCTTTAACGTGCACCAAAATCTGAGCACACGGGCCTACAACATTTCCGCCTCCATCGGAAATGCAGCTGCCGCAGCCGGAATTCGAACCCGCGCCCTGCGGGTCAGCAGCCCAGTACCTTAGCCACTAGACAACCGCACCGAGGCTATTTCACTATTCATTCATCTCAACTGACTAGATACAACTGCTCCTAAATTTGAGAAGCTAGTGAAGCTTTTGCTGGCCAAAGTGGAATTACAGTTTGCACTTTATAGCAGAAGGGAGCAATTATTTTCACACGCATTGTCTTCTCTAACCCGACAAGCGGACGGTTACAGAGACGAAACACTAACTTCAGTATCTTCGCAAAGAAGTAACAGATAGTGCGGTAGAAATACACATTTATTCTTTCGTCTTAATATTTAGGAATTGATAAGTGGCCTTCACGTGTCGTACAATCCATTATATTTCTGACCTAATACCTAATACAACAGTCCTATTCTGCCGCCATGAATAAAATTAGTTCAAGAGCAGTGTACCATGCCAACATCATGGAAGGGGGTAAAAAAATAAAGAGCAAAGAGTGGAGACTACCGATTGCAATCGCTCCTTCCTATTTTTCTGCCTCTTTTCGTCTTGCTTGCACAATACGCTACCGGTTCAGTCAGTGTCATCGTCATTATCATCATCCTCATCATCAGCCTCACTACACCCACTGCATGCAGAACAAGGGCCTCTCCGATGTTCCGTCAGTCAACATGGCCCCGTACTTGCGCTGCAACTTTATACCTGCGAACTTCCTAATATCATCTGCCGCCAAAATTTCTGTCTCCCTTTCACACGCTTACCTTCTTTTTGAATCATGTCGGTGACCCTTAATGACTAGCGGTTACCTTGCCTTCGTGCTGCATACCACGTCCATGACTAATTATTATACTTGATTTTCACTATAGTGTCACTAACACCCGCTTGTTCTCTTATAAACTCTACTCACTGGTACATATATATAGGGTTACACTTATCCTTTTGCTTTTCATTGCTCGCTGCATCATCTTTAACATAAGTTGAACCCTCTTAGTAATCCTCTAGATTTCTGCTCCTTATGTAAGTAATGGTAAGATGGAGCTATTTTATACTTTCGTCTTTGATATAGCGGCAGCCTACCATTCATAATCTCAGAATCCTTGCCGAATGTGATCCACCCTATTCTTATCTTTCTCGTTAGTTCAGTCTCGTGGTTCGGTTCCGCTGCTACTACCTGTCTCCAGTAGACGTGCTCTTCTCCAAGTTCAAGTGCACTGCTGCCTATCTCAAAACGCTGTTACGTTCTGAGGGTTTTATACATTAGTTTCTGAATATCTGAATGTATAAGATTTTTCAAGCAGTACAGCTTACGGTAGCAGCCAAATTATTACCTTTAGGTGGCTTGACATGCAAAACACCCGTCAAGATCATGATGAACGCATAATCAGGAAAGTCTAGATTTATTGTTACTCGCTGAAGAGTTTCTTTGAGAGGGTAAGCCCCGCCGCTGTGGTCTCCTGGCTAAGGTACTCAGCTGCTGATCCGCATGCCACGAGATCGAATTGTGGCTGCGGCGGCTGCATTTTCGATTGAGGCGAACTTGCTGTAGGCACATGTCATCGTATTTAGATGCACGTTAAATAAACCCAGGAGATTTTAATCTCTGGAGCCCTCCACTATGGCATCTCTCAGATTTCATGGTGGTTTAGGGGCGTTATATCCCACATATCAATAAAAACAATTTGAGTGGATAAGTTTATTGTGGTAGCTCAAGCATTCCACTGTTTTTGAAAATGCAACCACGGTGGATGGCAAAAGTCGTTGGACATAAAAACTCGATGAAGGCACATTTATGAAACAGCGAGTAGCAATTTAGTTCTTGCCAGTAGTGATATCAAGAATGAAATGTAACCTTGAAAGACTCATCTAAAAATTTTGAATACTGTTATGCCAACCAAACTTGAAAGATACAACAAGCTTGCTTTCTCACATAGCTTTGTACAACTGTTTATTAGGAACACACAGATATCATACTTGTTTGACTATATATATGTCAGTAAAGAAAAAAGTTACATTTTTAAACTTGACTACAGGATATTGGTGGGTTCGCCAGCCACACAAGTGCTTTTTTTAACGTCGTGATTTTCGTAGACAATACAGACGCCTTCTTATAACAATGTGACAGCAGGGAAAATATCATCAGACATTAGCTGTGTGTGAGCGGAATTACTACTCGGCTGGCAAGTTCAACTGTGTGCAATATGGGTGTAATTAGTACATTTCACCATGCAACATCGACAATATTTTGACGTGTTCAGCGAGCTCCAGGGCCACCCCTCTAGCGCTGAGTGACGATACGCGAGCTATGATGACTTCTACATATTTCGTGTTGTCATAATATTGCGTACTTGTAGTATTGCCTATTGGTGATGCCCGAAAGCCTTGCAACAGCTTTGCCTACTTTGTTTTGCTTGGTTCGTGCAGTGCGTTCGAGTGGTCGTCGCCATGGCGCTATAGTATAACGATGCTTAGAAATATTTGTATTCTTTTCAGCATGAGATAATTTCGAGCGCCAATCTCAACTGCATTACGTGCGAGCGTATTGTGAAACAACTGTGTGTGACTTACACTAGTGATGCTTCAAGTACTGTCAATATCCCAGAGAGCGTCTACAGTTGATTGTTTCCAGGTAAGGCTGGGCACGCAATGTACGTTTTTCAACGCATCTCCGAAATACATCGAACATCGGATTCCCATAAGCAGAGATGACGCTGAAATGAAAGAGAAGCATATCACGCGTTGTTGAAGGTTATGACAGTGACATAGGCGAGACACGTCTGCACGGACCACTGCTTGAGAACGAGACTCGCAGAGGAGAAAGTGTGGATGGCAAGTGGTAATAGAAGAGCTCGACACAGCGGAAAAATATTCAGATGCGCGAAT
The DNA here is from genome assembly GCA_013436015.1 of Rhipicephalus annulatus. NCBI lineage: Eukaryota > Metazoa > Arthropoda > Arachnida > Ixodida > Ixodidae > Rhipicephalus > Rhipicephalus annulatus. The sequence continues at coordinate 9,553 of WOVY01007480.1, forward strand.
GAAATTTTGAACATTGTGGACTTCTTTTATCTGTAAGGCGATCAATCATTTGCTTTAAACAAAGCATTCGTTGTAGGAGGGAAAGGCGCAATCTTTTATCAAGTGTAATACTATACAAGAACGTCCCCGGGTGGCCTTTTGATGCTTCTAGTGCGGCCCCTGGTGCTCAGCTTCAACCAAATTCGCAGCAGACTTTGAAGTCGTTGTTTAGGTAACCTTCATAAAAAATTGAAATCCTTAAACTTTGTCTAGAAGAGTTTAACGTGATAGCGATATCCTCTTCCTATAGTGCCTAATCCAACGACTGAAGTTACTCGAGAAGTTTAAATGGTGGAAGACTACCTTGTATTTCATAAAGCTGAAACTGGTTTGCGTAAGTGTAGCTTTAAATTATGGCTGCATTCTGTGTAATGAGTAGCATGCTTTAAAGTACGAAAAGTTATGCATGGAAACTGCTTTCGAGCTATGCACCCACTAAGTGATCCGAAGTGAATACTCGTGCCATATAGAACACACTTGGCCAGCTTTAAACTATAAAGTCGTTGTGATAATCGCGTATTCTGATGCTCGATGTAAATGTACGCTTGCAACACGTAATGCCCTTGTGATATTACATGTTGTAATGAGAGGGATCTTTACACCACGCCTGTATGTGTAAAATGTGAAAGTATTTTTCACTGTGTATCCAAGTGAAGGAAGATATTTTCAGTGTAAGCTGACGCGTGGCCCTTTGGATATGCAGAGCCAGGAAGTAAAACGCTGTTTCGTTCACTCGACGGAAATACTGCATGCCGAAAGCCCCAAAGAAAATTGCGCAACTATCACGTTAAAGTTCACTCTTTACGGCAAATATATATTGTTACGCTTAAAAGAGACCGATAGAGGTTGAAAGAGGCCATTTATTAGGTCGTGAAGGGCAGCTCAGAAGCGCCCGACAGGTTAGAGATCCTTCTGATCCTGAGACGAAGGCCGCCGGACGAGTCAGTCAAGTTGTCATGGCGTGTACAGTTACAGGCGAGCAACATGAATCACTTTAGTTTTGGCAGCTCATCGACCACTCGCCCTGAGACGAGCTATTACATAGTTGACCTCTGTAAGTCTGTCGACAATGACAAAAGGTTCATCGTAAGTGGCCAAAAACGTTTAGCATAACCCACGCTTGCGCATTGGAGTCCACAACCACACCAGATCACCACGGTGATAAATCACTGGTCGATGGTGTATGTCATAGCATGCTTTCGCTTTGTCTTGCGGTGCCAATGTGCGTAGTCGAGGTATGCGACGCGCCTCTTCGGCGAGGCAGAGAGTCTCGGCGATAGTGACGTTGTCGTGGTCACAGAAAGGCAATATTGTGTCGATTGTGTGCCGGGGCGAACGTGCATAAAGCAAAAAGAAAGAGCTATAGCCTGTAATCTCGTGCTTCGCGGTGTTGAACCTGTAAGTAATGAACGGAAGTACGTCATCCCAGTTCTTGTGGTCGCATGAGACATACATAGACAACATGTTGATAATGGTGTGGTTGGTACGCTCCGTCAGCCCATTAGTTCGGGGGTGGTATGGTGTCGAGTGACGCACGCGGGATTCACACAAACGGAGTATCTCCACCATGACATCCGCTGTCAATTGTCATCCACGATCGCTGATAATCAGGCGAGGTGGGCAGTGTCGAAGGATGACGTACTGTAGCAAAAACGATGAGACTTCAGTGGCAGTTCCGGATGGGACGGCCACTGTCTCGCAGTAGCGTATGTGGTAGTGGACGCAAACAATTATCCATCAGTTGCCCTTAGCCGATTTTGGAAAGGGGCCCAGAAAGTCAATCCCCACTTGTTCGAAAAGTGCGCTTGGAGTTGGCATCGGCTGTAGAAGACCAGCTGGACCTGTTGATGGACATTTGTGACGCTGACATTGCATGCAGCTTGCCACATAACTCCGAACAGACTTCTGCATACCAGGCCAGTAAAAGCGCTCTTTAGTCCGGTGAAGCGTCCACGCCAAACCAAAATGTCCAGATGTAGCGTCGTCGTGCATGACACTGATAATAACTGTTCGCAGGCTCTCCGGGACTACTAAAAGAAAACGCGCGCCACTGCTGGAGAGGTTTCTTTTGAACAACAGTTAATCATGCATGCAAAAACGGCGTGCAATAGTGGAAGCGGATGCATCGGCGAATAGTGGTGCTAGTTTAGCATCTTTCCGAATTCTGCTCTGAAACTTGGGTAGTCCGGGATTGTGGGAGACACAGATGCTACAAGCTGGTAAAGGTCATCTAATTCACAGTCCGTTGTGCTAAGTGGCATACGAGAAAGACAGTACGCGTCAGCATGTCGACGACCACTCTTGTAAGCGACGGTAAAACTGTATTCTTGTAGCCAGAGTGCCCAGCGCACAAGGCGGCCACAAGGGTCACAAAGATTGACAAGCCAACACGACGAGTGGTGGTTGGTTACGACTGTCAATGGGCATCCTACAGGTAAGACCTCAACCGCTGAATTTCAAATATTACCGCCAGGCATTCTTGTTTCGTGACAGTGCAGTTTATTTCCGGCCTGCTTAGGGAGCGACTTGCGTATGCGATGACGTGTTCGCGGTCACCGTAACGTTGTACTAGAACGGCTCTAATACCTATGCCGCTAGCATCCTTATGAAGCTCTGTCGGAGCGGAAGGACTGAAGTGCTGAAGGACGGGTCGTGACATCATCAAAAACTTCAACTCACGGAATGAAGAATCGCACTCCGGGGTCCACTTAATGTAATTGTCCTTTCGTAAGAGGCATGTGAGAAGATACGCAACGTCGGCAAACTTTGGAATAAAGCGGCGGAAGTACGATCAAAGCCCAAGGAAACTACGAAGGTGCTTGACGAAACACAGCGCATTGAACGCCTCAACTGCTGCTGTCTTCTGGGGGTTAGGGCGGATGCCGTCCTTGTCAACGAAATGCCCGAGCACAAGCGTCTGGCGGTCTCCGAAGTGATATTTCTTCGAGTTTGAAACTAGGCCAGCATTTCGGATGCAGTTCAAAACAGTATCCAAACGAGGGTCGCGTTCACTGAACGTGCGGCCAAAGATGATGACGTCGTCGAGGTAGTACATGCAGATGTTCCACTTCAAGCCACGCAGAATCGTGTTCATAAACCTCTCTAACGTTGCCGGTACATTGCATAGTCCAAATGGCATGACGTTGAATTCAAAGAGCCCATCAGGGGTTACAAAGGAAGTCTTTTCCTTGTCCTGTGGGTGCATTGGAGTTTGGCAATAATCGGATCATAAGTCTACGGAGGAAAAATAAGAGGCCAAATGTAAGCAGTCTATTGCGTCCTCAATACGGGGCAGTGGGTATACGTCCTTTTTAGTCACGGCATTCTGTCGGCGATAGTCGACGCAAAATCTCCAAGATCCATCTTACTTAGCAAGGATTACCGGTGCTGCCCATGGACCGGCTGACTCTTGTACATCATTTTTTTGCACCCTTTTACATCATTTCCTGCACTTCGTTGATGATAATTCGTCTTTCTGACGGGGAAACACGATATGGATTTTGGCGAACCGGACTTGCCGCGCCAGTGTTGATGGTATGGCGCGTTCGAGACAAGGGGATAAGTATTACTTTGCCCTTCTGCGCAAAGTCAAATACCGAAACTTGCTTCAACAGCACATCAATTAAAGTTTGGTGCTCGCTTGATCTAAGCGACTTATTTATCGTTCCCATAAGCGCTCCGTCCAAATTGTGACAACCAGTTCCGTCAAGCTCTTCCAGCACGTCTGTGAGCTCAACCACTGATAAGGTCGCGTGTTCTTTGCTGACCAAAGCTAATTTCAAACCATTGTGTAGTGCCACAGGCTCAGAAAAACAGTTTACACTCCATAGGCCAGTTCGTCCGCCATCTATCGACACCACTTAATTGGAAACCAACACATTCTTCTTCACGCAGTTTATGTTCATTGGTTCTATGCTGGCATCAAAGTTGTCAGAATCCGCGCCACGACAAACAACAGGAACACGTATGGTAGACAACGCAGGTATGAATGTATCGCCACAGGCACATAGCGTAGTTTGGTCGTCTGCTGGAGTTTCCAGAAGTTCTGACGGCATCTGGCCACTCACAAAGACTTTCCCCGTGCGACAGTCTACAGTGGCACCACATTCTCGCAAGTCCATGCCGAGAATGACATCATGTGTCGACCGAGGAATAATCGCAAACTCTGTCGTTATCATAAGGCCTCCCAAAAGAACTTCAGCACTACACACACCAATAGGGCGCAATGGCTCTCCACTCACTCCACAGAACGTCGAAGTTTCATCCTAAGTAAAAATAACTTTCCGCCCGACCACGTCTTTGGAGGAAGCACTCATTACGGAAATTGTTGCACATGTAGTAGTAGTAGTAGTAGTAGTAGTAGTAGTAGTAGTAGTAGTAGTAGTAGTAGTAGTAGTATTTTTATTTACAGTAAGCCGGATACAGAGCTCACTGCAGGGGCAAAGGGCTAAAGGCGAACAGCCTGACAAAGGCCCTTGTCCCTCCGCAGTCCGTGACAGTGCAAAGCTTAAACAATATATATATTCAATACACTGGTTTCAAGCAACCTGAAATTATAAACACAAAATTCAAACATAAATAGCATAAGAAGTTTACATACCACATTTTAAGAATTAGAGGTCAATCTCGTTATAATTCACAACTAAACAATAAACACTAATAATAATAACAATAATAAATAATAAACACAACTAATAAACAACTAAACAATGTGTCCACCAAGGCCATCACAGGCACATAATAAACTAAAACACGCACTTTCTTTTTAAAAATACACACATGAAGTATTTCTGTCAGTAGCCTGTTTCCAGCGACCTCACCCCCATAGGCCGCGCTGGCTAGTTTTCCGGTGGCGAAGAGGGTGCTTTGCGACGCAGCGGTGAAGGAGAACGATGTGCACGAGGTAGCGGTAGGGGCGTTAACCTCCTGAAAGTCGGATGGTTGGTGATACCGAGGAGTCACCCGGCAGTTGCAAAACCGCGATATGTGGCCTGGCACACCGCAGATAATGCACACCAGCCGAGATCGAAACGTTGGTCGCTCGTCGATAAATTGAGCGTCATCATTTGTACTTGTGTACTGGTCGGGTACGTCGTAACAAGACGTCGCGCGTCGAGGAAGCATGCGCTGAGAGCGTCGGTCATACCGCAATGCGGGAAATCTGGTTGGCATCCTTGACTGTGGGGGTGGGCTGTACTCCACATTTGCCGTGCTCATCGTCGGTTACCATGGAGTCAAAGGAGGCACATCCATAGCCTCACGTGGCAGACACAACTCGGGATGGTCAGCTGTTGAACCCGACATTTCTCGGTGGGACAGTTCCTAGCGAACAATCTGTCGAGTGGTACAAAAGAGGTCGAGGCCAGGATTCGCGCCCACACTGGCAACAGTTGTAACGTTAGCCAGCCGACCAAACGTGGGCGCAATTCGACGCATCTTCAGTGTTTCAAACGTTCGGCAATCCTGAATGACGTCAGACACAGAATTGAGGCTTTCTTTTCCAGTTAGAAAATTATACACGTCCTCAGAAATCCCTTTGAGCAGATGATCAACTTTGTCCTTTTCCGACATGGTAGCACAGAACACCTTGCACAGCCTTAACACTTCTTCTATGTAAGAGGTGCACGTCTCACCTGGTACCTGTGCCCATTGCAACAGTGTTTGCTCAGCCTGCTTTCTTCTAGCCACCGAGTCACCGAAACACACCCTGAGCTCTTCAACAAAAAGGTCCCACGTCGTGAGTGCGTCTTTGTGGTTGTCGTATCATACCAGTGCGGTGTCGGTCAGGGAGAACACTACGTTGGCTAGCATAGCGCCTGCATCCCAACCGTTGGACTTGCCAACACGTTTGTACTTGGTGAGCCAGGCGTCGACATCTTCTTCAGCTTTTCCTCCGAAGGGAGGTGGAACTCGATAGTACGGAAGCGGACCAGACGGTGCTGTCCTAGGAACGCTTGCTTCTTCGGGCATGTTGAAGTCACTCATGGCAGATGGAGGGAGACCGCTCAGTCGACGGCTTCGTCAAAGCTGTGGCAGTGATCGATCCATAGTTAAAACGCTTACCCAGCTCCTCCACTACTCTGTTACGTTAAAAAGAGACCGGTATAAGTTGAAAGGGGCCGTTTATTTGGTCGTGAGGGGGAGCTCAGAAGCGACCGACAGTTTAGAAATCCTTCTGATCCTCTTCTTCCTTTCTGGCTCCGGGCGACAAGTGCGTTCACCATACGCTTCGTTGTCTTCGTGCATGTGCGCAACAAGATTTTATAGGAGCCCTATATATGTGAGAAGATGCCACGCGGCGTGCGTTACTCACAACCTGCTGAAAAATTTAGCGAGCAGCTTACAAATCCTGCTGCGCACTAGAATCTTGTATTTTTCTCTTCACGGGTTGTTCCTACGAGTTGGTTTGCAAGTGCAACTTGCTGCAATAATTGCTTCTTCTTTCTTCTATATTTCAAGTTCACGTGCTAGGGTCGACAATTCAGCTAGTTCGTTCATTTTGATAACGAAAAAAAGTTGAACAATTAAGACAGGGTACAAGATGAAAAAAACAGGACAACAGCGCACACACTGTACCTTTTTCGCCGTGCGCTTTGTCACCATACGCCTTTGTTCACGGTCAACATTTAGACATCAAGTGTTGCGAAATTTATTTGTTTTGCGTGAAATGCTAAACAGACAGAGACACACAGAACATTATTGAGGTCCTGAGGAACACTACCTCAAGGAGGTAAAGCAGTGGGCCGCTCCCACGTCAGAACGGGTAGGCCGAGCCTCATTGCTGCGTCGTGGGCCCTCTGGACAGCCCAGAGTTGATGTGAGAATTCTGAGCTCCTGAGAGCAGAGCTCCATTCCTCTTCGGTCATGTGCCGATAATCGCGTGATGCGGGGCACTGCCAGAGCATGTAGTCCAATGTAGATACGGCGCCACAATCTGGGCATTTTGAGTCAATGCTTTCAATGAACTGGCTCTGGGAATGAAGACCGGGGTATGACCTGGTTTGAAGCATGCGGAGCGTAGATGCCTCGGCCCTACAAAGTTGCCTATGAGGAAGGGGGAAAATCCTTCTGTCCAGCTGATAATGTTCTGTCCAGCTGATAATGAGAACATCCCGAAAGACCATTAGGTTGGAGTCTGAAGGTCCCGCAGGCTGCCCAGCATGGTGAGTAAGTTTGCATGCTCAGGCGTGGGCGATCTAGTTTAGGTTTGCCATGGAGGCCAGATGTGATCCGAGGTGAGCCGAAAACCAAATTATGGCGTGTTTTGAAATATCTCTATCACATAAGATGCGAGCTAATTCAGCCGATACTGGTCCAGATGCAAAGGATTGCACGGCCGCTCGCGAGTTTGTATAAATGTGTTGCCGGGAGTCGTCAAGGAGAGTGAGAGCTATGGCTACCTGTTCAGCTTTAGCGGAAGTGGTGTTTCTGATAGACGCGGAGTGAATAACACAACCTGCGTGGTCAACTGCAACGACCGAGAAGTTGGCTGTTCCACCGAATCGCGCCACGTCTACGAAGCATGCACATTCCGTGTTTGCACGAACACTCTTGAGGAGTGCTCTACTCCAGGCCTTCCACTTGTTAGCGTTGTGCTGCGGATGTACGTTGCAGGGGAACGGAGTGACCATAATGTTGGCCTTTTGCTTCTTAGTGAGAGACTGACTACGTTCCTCTTCTACCGCGCTATACCCTAGGATTGTCAGGATGCTCCTTCCTGCAGCCGAGGAGGAGAGCCTGGCCATCTGAGCCGTATGCTGTGCCTCGATGATCTCTTCCAACGTGTTGTGTTTACCCAACTGCATGAGGCGTTTCGTACTGGTACCCGAAGGGACCCCAAGCACTCTTTTGATGCTCTTGCGGATCAGGAGAATAATTTTAACTTTTCATGACTTTACCAACAGTGCATAGCAGCGTAAGCAATGTGGCTTGTTAAGAAAGCATGGAAAAACCCCTAGTAATTGGTACTCTCTCAAGACACCTCTACAGTAGGAGACCGTAAGGATAAGCTGAGTCATGCTTGCCGTTTCAGCTGTGAGCTTGTTTATCGTCTGTCCATTTGTGCCGTTCGCCTCTATACACATTCTAAAATTCTGATTGCCTCTACCCTACGAATGATATGACCAGATCTGGCGCAAAGCACCATAATGATATCTGGAAGGAGAACCCAGCCTCGAGGCTTTACACCCCTTCTACTAGGTCTGTAAAGAAAAACTTTCGACTTGGTTGGAGAGAGTCGTAGTCCCGTGCCACAAAGAAAAGCTTCGGTTTATTCTACCGCCTGTTGGAATGCCTTTTCTACTCTGCCCCCACTGCCACACGTGCACCAGACAGGGCTGTCATTGGCATAAAGGGTATGACATATGGAATGCTAAAGGCCGTCAACATTAAATGAATGCCGCAGCTTGAGGTTACCAATAAAAAAAGCATGTCAGTTATTCACGCTTTGTGTGACTGTCAAGCGAAACGAACATGCTCCAATAATTATCAAAATAATTTTCACTAGCAAAGTGAAAAAACGGGAAATAAATCCTTGGATCACGCGAAATGTCTTGCACATGAAAAGGAAACTAAAGCGGCTTAAACGCAAGGGTGCTCCACGCAATATAACTCTTTCTGCCCAAGACACATGGAACGAGGCTGTGAGGATAGCTAAGTTTAGATACTTTCAGGATACTCTGCCCAACTTTATTACGTCTGCCCCACAAAAATTTTGGAAATTTGTGAGCAAAAAGACCAATTGTGTTGAACAAATCACACATGAAAGAGAAACTATTGTCGACAAGAAAACTATTGCCAATCATTTCAATTTGTACTTCCATAACGTTTTTTTCTGCCTCTTACGAGCCACTGCACCAAGTTTCTCGAAATAATGACGACGTTCCAGATATTTTATCTTTACCCGGTATCTTTTCGTTGCTCCTGAATTTGAAAACTAAAACTTCAACCGGTCCTGACCAAATTCCCAACACTTTTTTACGACGATATGCCGAGATGCTATCGGAATTCCTTATAATCATTTTCCGCGCTTCCATTCATTCCGGCCCCTTGCCTCGTGACTGGTAGTGGGACGCATTGCTCCAGTACACAAAAAGGGAGATAAAGATTTGGTGTCAAACTATCGTCCCATTTCTATAACGTCTTCGTCTTGCAAAGTGCTTGAACATATTATAGCTAAATTGATTATAACGTTTCTTTATGAAAATAACCTACTTTCGGATGTTCAGCATGGTTTCAGGAAAGAGGTTTCCACAGAAACTCAGTTAATTTCTGTTGTGCACAGTTTTTCACAAATTTCAGATAAGGCAGGTCAAGTTGATGTCATCTTCTTGGATTTCACAAAGGCATTCGATCTTGTTCCTCATGATAAGCTTATTCAAAAACTGAAATCGATTGGCCTTCCAGAATTTATAATTTTCTTGATTTCTTCCTATTTGTCCGACCACGTTCAGTTTGTAAGCATTGCGGGTAATTGCTCGGACCCGCTCCCTGTTACTTCTGGGGTTCCCCAAGGGAGTTTACTTGGGCCTTTATTATTTCTAATTTATATTAATGACATTGTTGATACTGTTTCTTCGCCGATTCAGATCAGACTGTTTGCTGATGATTGTGTGCTGTTTAATGAAATAACTTCCTATGACGACCAGGTCTTGCTAAACACTAGCCTCCAAAATATCTTTGCATGGTGCGAGCAATGGGAGATGAGGTTAAACACAGACAAAACCGTCTTTATGCGAGTAACCAACAAAAAATATTTTACCATTTACATATCAATCTGGTACCCAGACACTAGCTGAGGTTGTTGAGTATAAGTACCTTGGTGTCACTCTAACAAACAACCTCAGCTGAAATAAGCACATCTCTAATATTTGCGCATCGTCTTTCCGTAAACTTGGTCTTTTGGGACACAAACTAAGGCATGCTCCTTCTACTGTAAAAAAACTAGCTTATTTGTCTGTTATACGCCCCTCATTGGAATATGCCTCAATCGTCTGGGACCCATACACAAAAAGAAACATTGAGGCTCTCGAACTAATTCAACGCAAATCAGTACGTTTTATTAACTCCAAGTACCGAAGAACTGATTCCCCCACAAACCTTATGAAAGAAAACAGTATACCCACACTTGAAAAACGTCGTAAAACTCACAGGCTCAAATCTCTTTTTCTTTTAAATAACAACAAGCTGTCAGTAAACCGTGATTTGTATCTGAAACCGCTTACGACAAGACAAAGCCGGCATCGACAAACTCATTCATTAACACCGTATTTCGCCAGAACAAACATTTTCAAATACTCCTTCTTTCCTTGAACCATAAATGACTGGAACTGCTTACCTCAATTGTTAACCAGCTCTGTAGAGGCACTTGAGCGTATTTAACCATGACCTATGTTTTTGTATCTTTTGTATATGATGTAACCTTTTTGTTCTTGCTGTTTTACACCTATGTGCAATGTATGATATTTGCCTCTCCTGCTGGGGCCCTTAAGTGGGCCTGCAGTATTTTGTAAATAAATAAATAAATCAACTATGAAACAAATCTGGCGGAACTTTCTCGCTGAGAAGACCATCCAGTATTCAGTGCGAGGCAACTCGTCAAATAACAAAGGAAAATACAGAACTTTTGACTGACAAGTACACTTCGATCATTCTGTACGGCCCGACGCGCCATTGCAATAGCCCCGCCGAAGTCGTTGCTGCAACGAAATTGTTTTTGAACTGCTCTGATAGCGCCCCCCCCCCTCCCAAAATAGATATCTTTTGTGGGACACTGAAGTTGTCTTGATTTGTGGCTGAAAATTCACGCTATAGGTTGCCAAAACATCTTATCTAAAGAGAAACTATCTGTACGACCATACATGCAAAAGCACCGTTGGTCGCCACGATTCAGCGCTAGTACTGCTTGGAGGCTTCTTTGTGCTATGCTTCAGCCCCGCCACGGTGGTCTAGCGGCTAAGGTACTCGGCTGCTGACCCGCAGGTCGCGGGATCAAATCCCGGCTGTGGCGGCTGCATTTCCGATGGAGGCGGAAATGTTGTAGGCCCGTGTACTCAGATTTGGGTGCACGTTAAAGAACCCCAGGTGGTCTAAATTTCCGGAGCCCTCCACTACGGCGTCTCTCATAATCATATAGTGGTTTTGGGACGTTAAACCCCACATATCAATCAATCAATCACGTTGTTTGCGCAGCCGCTGACTACAGCGTCCGTTACAGTAACCGCGTGAAATGGGCACATTTTGTTGGTGCTTTTTTCTTCAAAAAACAGCGTCTCTGAGGTGGCTTCTGCTTTCTGTTCGACTAAAGATACTGTTTCCAAGCAAAGTACACTCTTTTTGGAAGCACTTACAGAAAATTCTTAGAGGGCTTTTTCGAGGTGTCTGATAGAGCGCTGCAGCGGATCTTATGGGAAAGGCGCTGCTGGTATCTCACATAGCACGCAATCTAAGGGCGTCTGATTGAAGGGACTGCGTAAATCATCGCCGTTTCGACTATTTCCGGGTAATTTCTATGAATTTCTTACTGTTGTAGTGAAGGAAAGGTAAAGGTATTAAGGTGGTGGTGGTGGTGGTGGTGGTGGTGCAGCAGGCGGGGTTAGCCTGGCCTGCATGGCCGGCAATTGTTCCGCCTGAGCATCTCCTGAATTCGGAAAATGTCATCACGTGTCAGACAGCCCAGTGTCTCACAGGAAGACCAACAAAGTTCGTTGCACGTTCCTCCTAGTTGCCGCGGGTCCTTCAGGAAAGATGATGTCATCAACTGTCCGGTGCCTATGACAGCCTTTTCGCAAGGTGCGGATCATCGCTGCTCTTTGCGCATCAAACTGTGGGCAAAGCCAAATGAAATGTTCAATATCCCCAATGTCACCCCAGAAGGCACAGAACGGAGAAGCGTATCTCCCAGTCTTGAATGACCAGGCCGGAGTGTATGCGGAGCCGGTTCTAATGCGGTACAACAGCGTTGCTTCTTCACGAGAAAGTCCATGAATTACACATGCTTGGTGTGGAAACTTGTAAATCGCCTTGAAATGATTGCGTATCAAATCTTTGTTGTTCTGGTAAGTCTTGGGAGTTCTTACTTTTGGAAACGATGTACGTGCTTCGCATGCAAGGGCATCAGCCTTTTCATTGCCCTCAATGCCAACGTGGGATGGGATACACTGGAACTTTATAATAAAACTCTTGCCATTTAGGTGTTTGATTAGTGCCAGATATTGCCTGGTGAACTTTTCTTGAGGTAGGCCACGACGCAGTCTTTGTAGCGCCGATTTGGAGTCCGTCAGCACTACAACATCTCGTGCAGAAATGAATCGCAGTTTTGGCAAAGCCGCCGTGATTGAAACGCTTTCTACCATTGTGCACAAAACCACGCGATCCAGGTGGCCCGACCATGACACGCCCAGGCTGTTTATGCAGAAAGCCGCTGCGCAGCTATCCGTCTGTGTGCACACTGATCCGTCGCTGTACACTTGTAGGTGACTGCGGTACATGGTGCTCAAATGGTCCAGCGCAAGAAATTTTGCTTCCGCGGCTGGAATGGTGCGCTTCGCTGGTAGATTGGGTACGCTGAAGTTGCACGCAACATCCACAAAAAACCATGGCGGGTCCATAGGGCGCCGTTTAGGCAGTTTCAAGCCTAAATATTGAAATGTGTTTAGTGCCGCGTTGAAATGTGAGCCAGATCTTGTTCTTAGCCGCCGGAGAAGCGCCGTGCCTGCACAGGACTCGCCCAGTCTTGACAGCTGCGTCAATAAGGCCTGAGACGCCAAAAGGCGGAGCGGAAGAGACTCGGCTTCTATGGTGACCTTCGTGTTTGAAGCCGCCTGGGGGACTCCCATCGCCAAGCGAAGACGCTTTCTGTGCGCTGCCTCTAGGCGTTCGAACTGGCTTGGTGATGGTGATATCAGGGGCAGCTGATAAAGAATGCGGCTTGTTATAGGCGCATCATTTAATTTAAGCATGGACATAGGATTGTTGCCCCAACGGACCCCTGCCATGTGACGAAGAGCGTTGATCCTTTGCACTGATGCAGTGACTATACCATCAACCGCACGTCGCCATAATAGCTTGTTTGTCGTTGGTAATGCCCAGGAAACGCACACTTGTTGCACAACGAATTGAGTGGCCTCGAATATTTAGCGACAGACGTGTTGACTTCCGTCGCGCTCCCGGGAAGAGCATGAAGGCCGACTTTTCCGCTGATAAAGATAGGCAAAGTGTCAACAAGTGACGCTCAATGATTGAAATAGCGCTCCGTGCTATCTGGGCCAAACGTTTGTGCTGGTACCCTGAGATCCAAATGCAGATGTCCTCGGCGTAGATGGATATTTTAACTGCTTTCAGGGCTGAGTGCAGAGTGTCGGGAAGCCTGGCCATGGCAGCGTTAAAAAGCAAGGGAGAAAGAACACTTCCTTGTGGGACGCCAAGGGAAACGCGTCTCTCTTCGCTTGTTATATTTCCAAGCTTAACACGGACACAGCGGTCTCTGAGAAATTCATGTACGAACCGAAGAGCATTTCCCGACACACCCATGGCTTGGAGCCCGTTCACGATGCCTGCCTGAAGCACACAATCATATGCCTTGGCAACGTCCATGAAGACGGCGAGTGTCGAGAGTCCGCTGACGCGGTGGTGTTCGATGTGGCTAAATAGGTCCGAAACACTGTCCCGGGCACTCAGTCGTGGGCGAAATCCGGTCATACACGGTGGCCATCGTCTTCCTTGTTCAAGGTACTAAGTTAATCTTGTACATATTAATCTTTCCATCAACTTAGATACGCATGATGTAAGAGATACCGGTCGATATGACGCGGGGCTCGCAGGATCTTTTCCGGACTTTAGGACTGGCACCACCCATGCTGTCTTCCAAACAAATGGGATCTCTCCCGTGCTCCAGACATGATTAAATATGTCCAAAAGGGCCCTTTTTTGCTCATATGGTAGATTTGTCAGCATTTGATTACTGATCAAATCGCGACCCCCGGAACAGCGTCTTCTTAATTTGCTAAGTGCCATATCCAGCTCTCGGAAGGTGAATGGCGTATCCATCGAGTGAAAAAACTGGGGTGACAGAGGAATCGCCGCTCCTGCTGATCTACCAGATATGTACACGTCTGCGAAATCCTCTGCAAGGGGTGCAAATCTATCCCTTGTTTCAAAGCAAGTGCTTCGAATGGCCTGTGTGTTCGGATCTTCCCCGAAAGACTATTTATTACTGCCCATATCTTTGTCAAGGGTGTAAACGTTGATAAACTCTCACAGAAAGCGGCCTATTGATTTCGTCCTAATTTTTTTGTATGGCGACGAATCGCAGCGTTTATCCTGTTATATTTGGTTTTCGCTGACGGATTTCCTTTTGTTCTCATTATTTTCCACTCCGCTCTTCTACGTGCTGCGCAGAGGTTCTTCAATTTTAAGTCAGGAGTAGGAAAATGGTCAGGCAGTTTCAGCTGATCGCTTGCTTTGCAACATATCTGCGAACAGCTCACCAGTGGATTTGTCCAACACTTCTCTGTAGGTGTCCCAGCGTGTTACATTGCAGAATTGTCGACCAGCAGTTCGAAATCTCAGGATATTGGTGAAGATCGGGAAATGTTCGCTGCCCATCTTGTCTGGAGCCGTGGTCGATGATACCAGAAGGTCCGTGGAGTGAAGTACAAGGTCTATTGCACTCCATGAATCTGGTGGCCTGAAAAATGTAGGTTTACCATCGTTCGCTACACATAAGTCGGCAGCATCTGCAGCTGCTAGAAGTTCCTTGCCTCGAAAATCCACACTCTTATCTCCCCAGAGTGGATGGTGCGCGTTAAAATCACCCCAGATTATTCGAGGAGCGGGACATCGAGTGCAGAGGTCCTTTAGGAAAGTCTCCATAGAGACCTTTTTTCGTGGGCTTATGTACACCGATACCACACTCAGTTTTCGGATTCCCAGGCACACTTGCACAGCAGTGACTTCCAGTGAGTTGGAACAGAGGTCTTGCACTGGTAAGGTGACGTGAGGTATTTCCCGCCTTATGTATATCATTGCGCTTCCATTTGCAAACGACGTTATGCTCGGGTTGCCGTGTCGGGTGTACCCTGGGAGCGTCCTTGCATTCGGTAGACTGGCTTCGGAGAGGGCTAGAATTGGTATTGGAATGTCGCGCAGGAAAAGGTTGAGTTCACACAGGCGTTTTAGAAGACCGGCGCTGTTTCATTGCATTATTAAGGGCACTTTTGAAGGACGAAATAGACCAGGTGGGCGAGGCAATGCCATTATTCTACTGTGTGTGTGTGTGGAAGCAGAGCAAAGTAACACTGACTCTAGAGCCAGGACTGCTTCCAACATATTCTTCGTTGAACTCGCAGGCATCTTAGCGACGTGTGAACATAGAGCTGTGAACAGAGCGCGAATAACGTGCTCGAGGTTTTCTTGCTGTTGGCTTCCAGATGGTACTTGAGATGGGCTCAGTGCATCAGCGTAGGTGCGCTTGGCGGACTCTTTCGTGATACATTTCTCACCAGCATTGAGCACTTGCGTTGACTGAGTACCAGCTCTTGTCGAATTTAGGCGCGGAAAATTTCCTGCGTACTCGTTATCCTAACCGCCATGTTGTGGCGCGCCGGACGTCTTCTTTGTGAGCGATGGTTCGTTCACAGTCTTCGGGCCGAGGACAAACGTCTTATTTCTTCGCTGCGCAGCTGTTCGTTCTGGACATCGGCCGTAGCTAGCTGGGTGGTCGCCACCACAGTTTGCACACACAAGTTTTTCTTTACTTGTACGCGTCTTAAAGTCATGAGCCCCCCCACAGCGCTTACACCTTTGTTCCCAACGACAGTGCTTAGCAACATGTCCAAAACGCTGACATTTAAAACAGCGTGGTGGTGTCTCCACGTAGTCTACCAGCTCGTGTCTGGTGAAGCCAAGGTTGATCTTCTCTGGACGTTCCGAATTGGGAGCGAATGTGAGAACTACAGAGTCAGTGCACCTTGATTCCCATTCGGTGGATGAGGTTTGGACTCGTCGTTTGATTCTTCTTGTGTGGTATACTCCCTGAGGTCTCAGGTAGGTTAACAGCTCTTCGTCCGAGTACCATCTTGGGACCCCTTTTATAATGCAGGTATTTTTCATGTAGCTGTGTGGTACGCGGGCAGATATGGCAAGGCCGCAGATAGTGTTGGTCTCTAGAAGCATATTAGCTTGATGTTCTGTCTCTATATCCAAGAGGAGGGCTCCCTGTGCTGTGAAACGGCTCTTAGCTGGGGCTCCACCGAGAATCGTTTCTATTTCCGAGTATAGGTGAATAGGATTCACTTGCCTCAAGTTTGCTCCTTCGGATGTTGGAGCAATTAACACAGGAATGCCAACCGTCCTGTCTTTGCGATGTTGCACAAGGCGGAAAGCACCCTCGTCCATGTCTTGATCTGTGAGGTTCGCCCCGTTGTGGTCCCCGACGACAGTTGATTCGTCCTCTGATTCAACGCTATGTTGTCGCTTGCAGTCAGGTATGCTTGCGCAAGTCAGCTGGTGCTTCTGACTTGGTGTCACACCTTGGGAGGTCATGGCGGCGCTCTCCCTGATGCTTGTCTCGTTTCTTCTAGCACCTTTCGACGCGGCGGGCTGCGCAGCACCAATCGGTCGCCGATACGGCAGGTACCTTTTCGAGTCGTCCGACGTCTTGAGCAGTGCTGAGCCGTAATATAATAATAAGAAGACGACGAAGCTGTTGCTGCTTCGCTAAGTAGCTCTGTCTGCTTTTATCGCTTATTTTTTGTTTAAAGGTATTAACTTCAATCTTTCAGCGGCCGTTCTTAATCACGATGAACTCTTACAAGTTTATCGTGACCTACAAAATTCTTGCAATCTGCTATGCTTTTCCCGTGAAAACAATTGCGTCTCTTCATTGATGGAGATAATTTTGTGCGACTTTGCAATGGGGTTTAACAAAGGGCTAACAGGTGTTTATTTGCAGGGTATAGAAGGCAAGTGCGTGCTAGTACTTAGCCTCCTTACTTCCATATAATTTCGGCCATTGTTGTGTCTGGTGCTGCTTGAGTTGACTAGACCCCCTGTGACCCGGAAAGGCACATAATATACTAGATCTGTTATTGCTGCGAGGGGTTTCACTGAAATATGCGAAGTGTCGTCCTCCAACGCAATACACCTGAAAGTTTTTCAAGATGATAGTTTGCTATGGGACTTTCAACGCAAGAATTTGAGTCTGTCTGTACTTTTGTCTGTTCGTCCGTTCTTAACGGTACTCTAAACGGCATCATACGATACCCCAGAGGGCTGACCCCATCCGCAGTGCGCACCAATATTGCTCAAGACTCCGCGTTCATACTTGTGCGATTTTCAGTTAAAAAGCAATTATTGCGCATATAGGAGGCACCAAAACAACACGTCAATATTTTGTATGTGTGTATTTTAGTAGAAAGGCAAACATAATTCTATGGTCCATAGCGTTTATCACGTTGGGCTGACCATGCAACGCTTGCACGAAAAGGCAGGTGTTTCCAACGCTTTGCTAAGACGACACGGTGGTGGCACTTACCCGTCGCCTTGCGTTCTGCACCTTATCACCTCCGAGATGGGCGCGCTGGGCACGCGCGTTTCCCTTTCCAAGATAACTGCCAGATAGTGCTCATGTCTCACGCGTGACATGACGTGATGCAATCGTTCGCCTCCGCTGCACGCTCGAGGCACTCTAACGCAGTGCCTCCAGAATACCATTCACAGATTTTCTTGAACAGAACATCAAATCAAAGTTTTGTTCACTCTCTCCAGACGCAAGACTATCGTGTTTCAACGACATTTGCAGTGTAACATGCAGATACTGGGCCATTTTTTTATCAGGTATGCTTTCCCAGTCAAAAGAATTTTAGGATTGCGTCCTCACAACCGAGCAGATATTTTACAAAGTACTACGTACAAAACAGTACTTCACAAAAATCTATCTGACAAGTTTTCACCTCAGACAGCACTGTTGACAATAAATTATTGAAGCTCTGAACTTCAAAAAAGACCGTGGCGAGGCAAACGACGCTTAGTAGCGATAATTTGTCGCTTGGCCTTTGCCACCATAGAGTTGATTGATTGATTTTTGGGGTTTAACGTCCAAAAACCACCATTTGATTATGAGAGACGCCGTAGTGGAGGGCTCCGGAAATTTTGACCACCTGGGGTTCTTTAACGTGCACCCAAATCTGAGTACACGGGCCTACAACATTTCCGCCTCCATCGGAAATGCAGCCGCCGCAGCCGGGAATCGAACCCGCGACCTGCGGGTCAGCAGCCGAGTACCTTAGCCACTAGACCACCGCGGCGGGGCTTTGCCACCATAGAGTGACACTGTATCCTGGTTCGGCCCCATAAGTTTGTTTCTAGGCACAAAAAATCTTGTGCGGATGCTGGGCGAAGAGATCATTGACAACACTTGTTCAAGTATTATTCTCTTGCTTAAGTAAAATTTACGTTAGTCCTCAGAAAGGTCCACAACTTCTGTGTTGATCATAAAATTGTACATGAAAAACTAACTGCCCAAAAGAAAGGTTTGTGTAAGGGAGCTGTCCAGGAGAACTGTGAACTCTACCTACTTACCTTCATCTTCTTCATCTGTATATAATCATCATCACGAACAACGTCGTCTTCGTTCGAAGGGTTAATCAGGCGATTCAGCCTAATAAACGCCGTCGAGACTCTAACGCTGCTACTGACTTACAGAGTGGTGGGGGCTGCTTTGAT
This sequence comes from Rhipicephalus annulatus, assembly GCA_013436015.1. Lineage (NCBI taxonomy): Eukaryota > Metazoa > Arthropoda > Arachnida > Ixodida > Ixodidae > Rhipicephalus > Rhipicephalus annulatus. The sequence goes on from WOVY01007480.1 coordinate 28,315, forward strand.
CGCCAAGTCTTCTCCGACGTCACGTTCCCCTGGAGCTTCGTTCGGGTCGCCGCCTGCTTCCCCCGTCCGCAGTCATGGCTCAAGAACCGCTGCCCGGAACATCCGGCATCCCAGTCCAACAAACCATTCCTGCGTGGATCGTTAACGCCCGGCAGCGCGACCCACCCATCTTCTGTGGTGTTCCACGTGACGACGTCGAGGTATGGCCAGAAGAATACGGCATGACAAGTGTTTAAAACCAATAAAATGAGCCTCAAAAACTTCGTAATGTCGTCTTCTATCTGTCCGATGTCGCAAAAACGTGGTTTTTTAACCACGTGAGCAGCTTCCCGGATTTCTTTCGGCGTCTGCAATGCGCCAGCAACGTTAGAACAACTGATAGACATTGTATTGCGGGGCCTTAAGTAAAAAAAACATGCTTATGTTACCTTGACGACATCGTCACACTTTTTTCAGCATTCGAACAGCACTTGCAGCACCTAAATGAAGTTCTTACGTGTCTCGCAGTTGCTCGCCTTCAGCTCAACACCAAGAAGTGCCACTTTGCTAGCAAAAGTATTAAAGTACTAGGACATCTCGTCAGCAAAGATAGAATCCGGCCTGATCCCGACAAGATTACCGCCGTTCTTTACTTCCCGGTGCCTCAACGCGTCAAAGAGCTCCGAAGCTTTCTTGGCCTTGCGTCGTACTTCCGGTGCTTTATACGCGACATCGCCACCATTGCTGCGCCACTTCACCAACTCCTTTCTTTGGGAGCGTCATACGTATGGTCGGACGAATGCCAAATTGCTTTTGACACCTTGAAACGTGCCCTCACGTCTGAGCCAGTGCTTTGTCATTTCGATAACGGCACACCCAGTCTCCTCCATACTTATGCCAACAGACACGAACTCGGTGCTGTACTTTTGCAACGAACAGAGCGTTATGACGAACGTGTGATAGCATACGCTAGTCGCACCCTCACAGCAGCAGAGAAAAACTACACCATCACCGAGCAGGAGTGTCTCGCCATTGTCTGGGCTATCCAGAAGGTTTGACCATATTTTCACGGCCACCACTTTACCGTCGTCACTGACCACCACGCTTTGTGCTGGTTGTCGACGTTGAAGAACTTGTCTGGACGTCTCGATCGCTGGATACTTCGTCTCCAAGAATACGAGTTTGACGTTATCTACAAATCCGGCAAGAAACACAACGATGCCGATGCCCTTAGCCGCTGTCCCTTACAATCCTCATCGGGCACTCCTTGCCTGTCGCCAACTGTGAGTGAACCCATCAAAGGGTCTCCAACAGTTCATTCACTCGCCGCTGTCGATTTTATTTCTACCTTCGGCAACGAGACGTTTGCATCCCACCAATGCAGCGACACTTACTGTCGCTCTATAATGCAGCACTTTCAAGGCTCCTTTCGTCCTCCCAACGCCCGCGCCCATCGACAGCTGCGGAACTTCAAGACTGAAAACTCTATCCTTTACCGCTTTGTCTTCCACCCAGAAGGACAGCGCTGGGTTCCTGTTGCTCCTCGTTCCCTAAGGGCGCAGATTTTGGAGGCGTTTCATGATGACCCCAAGGCTGGTCATCTCGGTTTAAAAAAAACCTATCAACGCATCCGCAGTCGTTTTGCCAGGCCTGGCCTTTCCAACTGCGTAACGCGATATATTGCGTCATGCTCGCTATACAAACGCCGCAAGCGACCCACTTCCTCCCCGGCCGGTCTTCTACAACCTCTTCCGTGTCCTGACGCTTCCTTCGATGTCATTGTCATTGACCTCTATGGACCGCTACCAATATCAGCTAGCGGCAAGCGCTAGATTGTCGCAGCAGTTGATCACTTAAGAAGGTACGTCGCACTTCCTTCAGGATCAGCAACACGAACAGCTGCACTTCCTTCAGGATCAGCAGAGGACATTGCCACATTTTTTCTGGAGGCAATCTTTCTAAGACATAGTGCACCACGCATCCTATTGAGTGATCGCGACAAGGCTTTCTCTCGAAACTACTCGAACAAGTCCTGCACGCATGTAATACGAATCATAAGACGACATCCAGCTACCATCCCCAGACTAACGGCCTCACAGAGCGCTTCCATGGAACTTTGACCGACATGTTATCTTTGTATATCAACGCCAACCACACCAACTAGGATACCATCCTGCCATTCGTGACTTTTGCGTAAAATACCTCTACCCAGCGCACCACGGGCTATTCCCCATTCTTTCTCGTCTATGGCCGTCAACCAATATATCCGCTCGACATCTCCTTTTTTGGCGTCCCTGTGAACTCGTCATCGTCATCGGGGGAGCACGTAATCTTTCACCTGGCCGATTGTCGCTGACGCGCCCACCTCAATACACAGGCAAGCCAACAAGAGTGGAAGACTCGCTATGATGGCGTCCACCACGTAGTTCACTTATATACTGGAGACGAAGTGCTGTTGTGGACCCCAACGCGGGTTCCCGGCCTGTGTGATAAGTTTCACTCACGTTTCATCGGCCCCCACGATATAGTCGAGCACACGTCTCCTGTCAACTATCGAGTAAACCCTGCATGCTGTCATGCCTTCCGACGGCCGTTTTCGTGGTACGGAGGTTGTTCACGTGTCGCGCTTAAAACTATTCGTACGCCGTACACCACCGTAATAAACAGCGGCCTAATTGGCCGCTTCCGTGCGAGGGGAAAATTAGTGGAAGCACAACATCGACAATGTTTTAACTTCATCTTCTTCATCTGTATATAATCATCATCACGAAGGACGTCGTCTTTGTTCGAAGGGTTAATCAGGCGATTCGGCCTAATAAACGCCGTCGAGACTCCAACGCTGCTACTGTATTACAATATGTGTGGAGGGGCTGCAGAGCAAAATGGGGCACTGTTTGGATTAAGATGTTAACTAGCAAAAGTGTGACTCTATTCAGCGCACAATATTTGTCACTCTTACCAAAGACGGACTACGTTATTTTATGTTCTACGCGATAAAGTCAGAGAATTGGATTCTTGAAGTGCTGCGTTAAAATGACTCCATGCACGCAGCGGGTAGGTGCCACCACCATGTGTTGTCTTAGCAAAGCACAGGAAACACTCGCCTTTTCGTGCATAGAGCTGCATCGTCAGCATAGCGTGATAAGCGCTACGTTCCTTAAGTTTACTCATGTGTGACTGTTATGTTATAAAGAAACGTGCGATGGTATACTGACGTACACGTTCTGCCTAAGATGTGCGTCACATTTGCTTTTTATTCATTACTACGCCAAAGTACAAACGCAGAAACTACAGGAATAATAGTGGACACTGCAGCCATGGTTGAAGTTTGAAATTAAAGGCAAACTAAACAAAAAATTGCAAAGAAACAAGACGTTTTGTGATAAAACCAGGCAAGTTGACAGACAAACAGACAGACCAATATTTTTGCGTCAATGTATCCCAAGAAAAACTTTCGTCTTTAAAACTACCGAGCTCAGAATGGGGATCCAACCCAGGCTTTCTCAGTGGACGCCCAGTACTGTGACACTGAACTATGCCGGTGCTTCAAACTCCGTTGCAAACGCACCCAATGCAGGCGTCATGTCGCGTATGGAATCGCGTTAAGAGGGGCGATGAAATGTTTTAGAAGACTGAAATGAGAAAGGTGGAACATAATGCAAATAGCGTCACGAGTGGGTCCTGCTTTTCTGAAGAATGACAGATAATGTCTTAGTGGACACTCCTCCCCTACATAAGAATTATGATTATAGCGTAGTGGGTGCCATGCGTGTATACTTGTAGCAGTTGTGCGACAGTATTTAAGAGACTTTGGAAAAGCGACTCTTCTAGCCTTCGCCAGGACTTCGCTGCGCATTGCATGCAAGTCTGATGGTTTTCACATTCCTCGTAACCGAGAGCATCACTTCGAAATCTTACGTGAGCCAGCTTTCTTCGATGAACTTTAAACATGGCAAGAGATACCTGTCATTGTAACTCAATTAATGCTCTAATTTCTAGACTCTATGAAAGCAAGCTGCCAAAATAACGGTGACTTTCCATTTGGCATTGTCACGCTCTCTATCCTCTTCTTTAATTTTGGAGTGGAACCTTCATAACTCACAGTTTTTAGATGCTCTAAATCACTTTGTAAATACTAAGTTTCAAACGCTTCCTAATACAATTATTAACATGAAGGCGTTTTTAAGAAAGCATTATAGGGCATCAAAGTTTAACACCTTTGAAGTTTTCATTCTAATAATTGTGTGTGGAGCCCTGCATCACTCTTTGTTATATTCTGACTTATTGGAAGTTTGAATTCCTGGATGAACTACACATTAAAGGGTCTTGTCCGCTGGAAACATTGAGTCAAATGTTTAAAAGGGTCTTGCCCGCTGAAACATATTCATATGTTTAAAACAAAGGTCACTCAAGTTCGTTCAGGTGCACTGACATCGAATACACAATTGCATACAGAGATGGTATGCACTGTACGAAAAACAATAAGAAGCATAATTGTTATAAGTGTAGTATATTCTGTCCATCGAGCGAATTAAAAGCAGGATTCACTAACGGGTGAATTGTATAAAACCCTGTAGAAATTGAAACTTCCATTTCACGGTCCTCGCCAGCCACGACGTAACCATCAGTACTTATAGCGCTGTTATTTGTAACGCTTGTAACAGCATAGCAGGTAAGAATAATGATATACCTCTTTTAGTATCGGAATACTACAATACATTCGGATACTCGCACCAAAACCAAAATACTTGAGCGACCAGCACTATCCCCTATTCAATTCTGGCTGCCACGAGTGGATTTTCATTTCTGGACGTACAGGACTACAGCCATGAACCATGATCACTAGCCAGTGCTGCGGGTTCTTCGAAAGGCAGGGCTATGCAGAAATGAGATAAACCGACAAATTCGTATATATGCACGGAAGATGGTATTAGGGCACTATAGAACCGCGCTAATGTTGCCTGGCTGCGTAGGTTGCGAGGCAGTTTTCGTTCGCTTCTATATACTTTGTGTCGTAAGCTTGGGGAGACATGTCAGCCGATGGCAGGCAGCATTGCTTTAGTTGCACACGGTCGAGGGTGGTATGTTGTCATGGTCTTGTAGTGCCATCATCACCATCGTCATTTTTTCCATCACCGCGCCGCGTCTCTCGCGCAACTGGCGCGAGCTCGAGCTGCGCGAGAATGAGAACGAGCTGACACGCCTGGCGTGGCGGACGCTGGTAGTCGACGTGGCTCCGCTTCAGGCCTGCAATAAAGTGGCGAGATCGGCTCGGCCCCATCGGCCGCCTTCGACGTCATCTCACGTCTCCTCTTCTCTCGACGCTACATTGGTGACCCGGAGAACACGCCCTTCGCCGAGCGGCCCGCGGCCATGTTCCCCCAACTCTGCCCACCAGTGCCGCCGTACCAATCAACTTACCCCAAGGTATGGTTTATGCAGCTCGATGCCGTTCTTGCGGTGAATGGCATCACGGACCAGCTGCTGATGCACGCCATTCTTCTCGACGCCCTACCGGTAGAGTTGCGCCATCTCGCTGCCACTTCAAGCACCAGCCCGCAGCCTTACGATGCCCTCTGCACTGCAGTGCTCGCCCGCAGCGGCAACACATACCGTCCGCTTCCGTTTACCCGCACCAGGCAGGTTTCCCCGGTGTCGCAGAGCAAGGTACGCACGCAAGCGCACGCAGAGCAAGCGACGGCACGTGACACCGTGGCCCTCGCCGTTTCCGCGACCACCAGCTCAGACGTCTCGGCCTCCCCCTCGCCGCAGCTGCTGGTCAGCTCCTCGACGGTGCCCCCTGCCGCTCCGCCACCTGCCACTGGTGCCAGCAATGGCCTGCCGGGTGCCTCGCCACATTCCACTCGCACCTCCCCGGCCAGCAGCCGACCACCCTCGGCGTCCCCGCTCCCCGACCCTGTTCCTGTCTCTGTTTCGTGGTCTACGACGGGCCCCAGCGCCGTGCCTTCGCAGAGCCAGAGCCTGCCCTCATCGTCGGCGTCGACACCGGCAACCACCAAAGCAACTGCCACCGTCGCCCCTCTGCCCGTGGCGCCGTAGCAGGCACCTGCGTCGAGACCCGGCGTCGCACAGGTGGTTTCGGCCAGCCCCAGTCCTCGCACCTCTGGTGACCCCCGGCTCATCCAGCCGAAACAGCCACAGATCCTGCCCAAGCTGTCGAGCGGCAGCGCGAACATGACGACGCCTTCGGCAGCGGCGACCACCCGGTCCCAGTCTCCCCGGGCAGCCCAGCACAAGGCCACACCGCGGCCCGCGCCTGTACCGGCGCCGCAGCCTGCGACCACGGTGCAGCGCGGAGCTGCGATGGGGCTCAACACGGGGAGTCCGCTGCTCATCGGGAACCCCGCGACAGCGCAGCCGGGTATGTTTCCGGCTGGACCTGCGCACGACACTTTCCTGCTGAACCAGTACATTCCGGGCCTGGGCCACAGCCCGATTCTGATACAAGGCGCACTGGGGCAGACCCAGAGCTCTCTCGGACAGATACAGGAGGTCCAGCTGGCCCTGCAGCCACCCCATGCCACGGGCCTGACCCTGGAACCTCAGACGGGGCCCAGGCCCCATGGGGGACATCCAGGACCACCTGGCACCCCGACGCTTGCAATTCCACAGAACCTGGGGCCAAGGCCCAACATCTTTCTGGCACCGCCACGCATGATGTCGCCGCCCTCGTTTGCCATAGTCCTGGGACAGCCACTGACGCTGCAACAGCTGCAGTCCATGCTGCCCACGCAGACCATGCTGGCCCAGCCCACACTGGGTGCGTTCCAGGCAGACCAGCACCAATCCCTGGTGCAGATACCGACGTTCACCCAGCCGCAGATACTGGCGCATGCCCACCATCACCACCACCACCACCACCATCATGGGACCCTGTCGGGACTTCTAATCTCGACAGGCGGCAGTATAGTGTCCTGTGCACCCAGCGCCAACATTGTCACCCACCATCCTGTCAAGACCTCGCGACACACGGTCCACTCTCGGCCTGTCCGACCAGGTCACCGTGAGACCCGCTTGTTGGCCAGCACAGCGACCCGGCACTTCCTCCTGCGTCCTCTGCGCAACTCCCAGTGTCGCCCGCCAGAGACCGCTGCCTACTGATGGCCCTTACACGTTGACAAACTGGACTTGCCAAAGGAACACTTTATGGACTGCCGTTCATGTACATAGCATTTGTCGCCCTCTTTCTTTTTTTCATATGCGTTCAAATCGCGCAAAGCGCTAGGGGGGGAGCCCTGTAGTGCCATCATCACCATCGTCATTTTTTCCATCACCGCGCCGCGTCTCTCGCGCAACTGGCGCGAGCTCGAGCTGCGCGAGAATGAGAACGAGCTGACACGCCTGGCGTGGCGGACGCTGGTAGTCGACGTGGCTCCGCTTCAGGCCTGCAATAAAGTGGCGAGATCGGCTCGGCCCCATCGGCCGCCTTCGACGTCATCTCACGTCTCCTCTTCTCTCGCCGCTACATTCAGCGTCCGCCACGCCAGGCGTGTCAGCTCGTTCTCATTCTCGCGCAGCTCGAGCTCGCGCCAGTTGCGCGAGAGACGCGGCGCGGTGATGGAAAAAATGACGATGGTGATGATGGCACTACAGTCTTACATGACACTCAGATCATGATTATGTTCGCCCATGTCATATACCTTTGTCAACCTTTTAAGTCATGTAAGACCAAATTTGGTGTATGTGAAACTAGCGAAATGACCGCGAGCGCATCATGAGCGTGGCTTGTAGTCATGTTATTACATGACATGCATCTCATGATTATCATGTTCGCACCGGTAATGTGTCTTCGTCATCCATTCACGCCCCGTAATACCAAATTTCGTATATGTGTATCTATCAAAACGACCGCGAGTGCACCATGAGCGTGGCGTGTGGTCATGACTAGTACTATCATAAAAATCATGACATGCATGCCCTGATTTCTACGTTAGGCTCTGCCACCTATGTTCGCCATGTAGTCATGTCATACCATACCAGTCTTGCAAAGGTCATGTGAAGAAAACCGCCGCAAGAGTAGCAAGACCATTAAATTTAAATGATGACATTCATAATATACATGTCATGATTTTCATGTTATGACTTGTCAGTTATGCTCGTCACACAGTCATGTTATGCCATACTAATTTAGCTATAGATACCACCATCGAGACGGCCAGGAGAGCTAAAAGTCGTAGGCCGCTAGATAGATAGATAGATAGATAGATAGATAGATAGATAGATAGATACGCTCAATGTCACCTAAGTTTGCTAACAAATGCTTAGCATTTAATACACTACCGTAAGCCATTATTATGGCGGAATGGCTGCCTTGAGAACCACAATATAGACGGTTTTAGGCGCCTGATGCATGTGAAGATGAGTTTTCGTCAAGCGATGGACCACTAGATGTGCTAACTCCCTTGCGATGTTCTGCTATCTGAGTTTTAGGGTCTGTGGCTATATTAACAGATGCAAAGTGCGTGGTAAAAGAGTCAGCTACTACATGCACCTCGACGCGTCCGAGCCCAGCCTGAACGACTGCACATTTTTGCTAGATCATTTGCGTACATGCTTCGAAATCTTTGGCGAGCTGTCAGACATATTTTTTCTAATGAAGAATCGTGGTCTTGTTTATATAGGTGTTTAAAGAGAGTTCCTAAAGAGCTCCACTTTTTGTTCCACTTTCTGAATGGAGAACATTCCACCTTCTTGTTCGTGCAATCTTTATGCTTGAATGAACTCATAAGTTCAGGGGTACACCAGTGGGGATATCTACGATGTGTAGGAGCATATTGCGGAATAAACTAACGCATACTGCTTAATAAGAGCTCTGTAAACTGCTCATCTTGGTAATCAACATTTTTTTATCGATATCCTGGAAGCCACCAACGACAGACAATTTATAATAAAAGGCTGTGTATTCGCCTCTCCTGAAAGCAAACCTTAAAGATTGGTTAGAATTACTGCGGTAGCTCATGGTTTCGCCACACAAAATATTTTTTCATTATTTGTGGGCCGAATTTGCCAGGACGAACAAGAAAGACGTAGGAGCCCGATACTTCAACGTGTTGGTAGTTTTACAGACAGAGGTCTGAGATGTTGCCCCCACGGTTGATGACTGTGTTATGTTGCAGTAGGTAAGCGAATGCCAGGAACCCCAAAGAAGCTGCATCTCTGAATGAAGTGGTTATAACAAGAAAATCAATGGGTGCTCCAGTCAATTCCAGGTACATTGAAATAACCAAATACAATATTTCTGTACCCACCATGAGACGATATCACATAATAAAGAGAAAACATGGCATATGAAACGAGGTGAAAGAAATGCTTGGCGATAAATATAAAGACCAAGTGAACAACTTTTCGCGGCGCTTCAGGCCGATTTCCAACCATATCAATTCTTCGAAAGTTTTCCCGCCTTTGCGTCTAACGAATTCTAATGAACTGTTCACAGTGATCAGCCTGCCACCGCTTTTCTGATTTTTTGCATTGAAATCTCGGTCGATGCGGAAGATGGTGAAAGTCGGGGGAAATATCAGATGAAGGAATTTCAGGTCACAGCAAGGTTTTTAAAATAGCGGCAATAAAAAAAGAAGAAAAAATAACGTTACCGAAAAAGTAGCTTAGTTTGATACGCAGACCACGAGCATTCCAATAGATATGCCTACGTAACACGGCACTTTTGACGCCAGGCACTAGCTCAAACGAATGAAAGATGTCATTGCCCCCCTTCCCACACCGAAAAGGCTTGAATAGGCACTCGAGAAGCCTTTCCAAAGGGCCATTCAGGTGCTGTAGCCTGTCCACTTCAGCCTCCATGTAGAAAGAACAATTCATCAGAAACAGACTGAAGGTAACGGTAGGAAATAAAAGAAAGACCCACTCAAGCAATGTGTTTGATGATATAAGCATAAATTGTGTTGGTGCTCCACTTCGAAACAAAATAGCTTTGGCTGTTGCGACCGATGTAGCTGATGCGATCGCTTGATGAATAGCTCATCTGCTGATGCATTCAGCGTGTAAACCGTTCTTATTGTGTGGCACAGATGGCATATCTTCTGTCATAATAAAGGCATATGGTATATTTTTCCTATTACTGGATACATTATTTAGCAATCATCTGAATGCTTTCACATTTGCCAGCATGTGAAAAACTTCGCAACATTTTCTAGCATTTAGGTCAAGCTGCAAAACGAATCTTTGTACTTATCGCCCGATTTATCTACTGTGAGCCACTTAGAAGATCTTTGAGCTGCCTCTTCACAACATAATAAATGTTAGCGTGAAAATATTTTCATTTCAATGAACTCGGCTTTCTCACTGGCCACTCAACTACCACTAATCTTGCTAGCTTCATGACGCAAATCTTCTCAACTATTTCTCAGAGAGAATTGTGGTAATAGGTGGTTTGACGTTTAGTATACTGTGACCTGAGCAAGGCTGTTGACTTAGCCACTCAATGTTCTTGCTTCATAAAAGTGTGGTAACTTGGACTAGTTCTTACAACATGACGATAGTTATAGCGCGAGAACAGAACGACAACACAGAGACAACTTGCCATGTTTGATTTTGACCTGTTTGTCATGAATCTCCTGCACACCTATCCGCTTAAAAGATTATGTTATGTTGCAGTATAATGCCGAACATCTTTGCACAAACAGACAAGCGGAACTCACCAAGGACCGGTATTAGGCCCACTCTCACTTTCAATTATGTTACTGGTGTTTCATTGAAATTCGTTATTTAAATTTTTCTTGTATACTGATGACAGAAGGTATTTAGAAAAATTCATTCAGTTAACGACTGTCGCTTGCTGCAGTCAGATTTATGTTCTTTCTCCGAATAGTTTGTTAAAAATAACCTTCGTCTAAGTACCTGAAAAACCAAATTCATAAGTATATCTCGCAAAATATCTATCGTGCGTTTTCCATACTCTGCCGACCCCACGTCCTTATGTAAGGTATATAAATTCAGTGACCTTGGTGTTCTTTTTGATGGAATGCTAAATTTTTCAACCCACACTAAACGTGCTGCCATGCGTGACTATAACTCTTTCGAGTCCATTAGTAGAATCTCTCGAGAATTCAGTTCTCCTACAGCCGCCCCGCCGCGGTGGTCTAGTGGCTAAGGTACTCGGCTGCTGACCCGCAGGTCACGGGTTCGTATCCCGGCTACGGCGGCTGCATTTCCAATGGAGGCGGAAATGTTGTAGGCCCGTGTACTCAGATTTGCGTGCACGGTAAAGAACCCCAGGTGGTCGAAATTTCCGGAGCCCTGCACTACGGCGTCTCTCATAATCATCAGTGGTTTTCGGGACGTTAAACCCCACATATCAATCAGTTCTCCTACAGCCTTCCACGAATCGTACACCAGACGATATGTCTTTCCTAACTTGATTATGCATCTGTGATCTGGAATGACATTGATAAATATGGCAGTGACACCATTGCGCGAGTCCAGAAAAAATTCATAAGCATTTACGATCATCGATTCTCTAGAAATAACTGTGGATCTCGTTCTAACACTTCCAGATTATTATCACTGTCATCCCTTAACTGCCGACAAAATCGCGCTTACCGATCATTTCAAATATGATATCCTGCCCTTTACTTCTCTGTTGTGTGAAATTTCGGATTCTGCGTAGGTCAACCAGACCAAATCGACCATTTCATGTACCTACCAACTTCTTAAACTCTACTGTTCTCACAATAAACAGACATCAACAATGCTAACTTTCATGATCTTGATATTTTTTACAGTCCATTTTTGATTTTCATCTCATCTTTGCACTGTTTTAACATTGTTTTCACAATTCGCAGTTTATTCTCTACCCCGTCATTCAAGAAAGTTTCTGCACACTTGTGTATATTCATTCCCCATTATTTTTCACGTAATTTCTGCGATTCTTGTATTGGCTTTTTATTCTTTCCATTTTTATCTGTTTCCTTGTTTCTGTGTATTTTCACTCTTTATTTTTCTGAAGAGTGTCTGTATTACATTGCTTATTCTTCTTGTATTAGTTTTGCATCCACCAGCACTAAAGCTTCTTGGTTGTTCCAGGGCACGTTAAATGAATGATTGATTTTCGGTTCATTTATTATTGTTAATATTATAAGTTATATCGATCACATCATTTCTGTAATCTGTTAAAACCGTGTCGTTATTCAAGGTAGATTAGTTCAGTGGTCTTGGTGTTCGTTTTGATAGCTTGCTAAATTTCTCTGCTTACACTAATCATGCTGCTATGCGAGGCCTTCGTTTTCTCTGTAGTGTTTGCAAAATTCATGAAGAATTTCAGTTCTTCTACAGCCTTTAAACACTATACGCCGTAATAAGTCTTCCTTAATTTAGGTGTGCATCTACGACCTGCAATGAAAATCCTAAGTCCAGTAGTAAAGCCATTGAGCCATTCAAAAAATTCATAAGCATTCGCAACCATCGTTTCGCTAGAAGTGACTCTGCATCTCGTTCTAAACATTCCCAGACTATTATCATTGTCATCACTTCCCTTTCGACAAAATCGCGCTGACCTGCTATTTATTTACCAACTAGGTGATGATATGGTGTCCTGCTGTTTCCTTCGTTGTTGTATAAACTTTCGAATTTCGCGGAAGGTAACTAGAAAGAGTTGACAGTTTTATGTACTTAACAACTTCTTTCAACACTTTTCTGCTCACAAAATACGAAATCTCTAAAAATTCATGATATGATTAACTTTCATGATATGGATGTTTTTTGAAGCCATTATCATTGTTTATATCTGAGCTTTGCACTGTCTTGACAAACTTTTTGACAAATTATCATCATGACTGGATGTAAGCGTGTAGGCTTGCAACACCTTCATGTTGCATCTCCTAATACACCTACCTACATACTTTCCACATTTCCCTAACGCTCTAGTATTTCTCTATGCTGACCCGCAAAGGGGGTCTAGTGGTTAAGGCGTTCGGCTGCTCACCCGCTGGTCAAGGAATTGAATCCCGGCCGCAGCGGCCCGCATTTTCCATGGAGGCAAAAAAGCTTGAGGTCCATGTGGTGAAATATAGAGGTATGTTAAGGAACACTAAGAGGGGGAAACTTCCGAAGCCCTCCACTATGGCACCTATCATAATCACAATGTGGTTTTGGGATGTTTAAACCCGAACAATTGTTACATATTATTTGTTATCTTGCAATTATTAGCTTTCGGTAAGCCTTATTACAGCACAATAAACACCCTCTAAATCCTTTAATAGGGCATCTAAACTCGCCTCACAATATGACGGTTTAGCGCGAAACATTGCCAAGTTCAGAGTCCAATGGCAGCCAGACCTGGCCCAGAAATTCTAAGCACCCGCCGCGGCGTTCTAGGCCTGACCGCCACCTCGATCACTTGCTTCGCAGCTTATATAGAATGAGGGCCGAGGGTAAATGGGTGTCTTGTTATGACAGATACTGGAAAAAAAGTGCACCACTTTGTACAATCGTGCTCTTATGAAAGAGTCAGAAAAACTCTGTAATAATTGGCTGCGTATGTCCGTGCCTTGCTAAAAATATCACCAAAAGACGTTAGTCTACTACGTGGAGAGGGAGATAGAGAGGAAAGGCAGGGAGGTTAACCAAGTTTGGCTCAGTTGGCTACCCTACAGTTGGGAAGGGGGAAAGGGGGAACAATAGAAAAGAAATAGATAGAAAAGAAGAGAAGTAAGAAAGAGAAGGATGAATAGTCAGCTCGATAATACACACCACGGTCTCACACTGTTCTTTCACAAGCACTCGTGATGTCTGGTGGTTCTCAAAAAGTACAAGAGGGCTCGCGTGGCTTTGTGCGTATGGGAAACCATCGGTCAGGGTCCCAGGATCTTCTTTTCTGTAAGTAGCCGTAAATGCAGCTGACAGAGCTTGGCTTCTATAATAAATCGTTCAGGCTGGTATAGTTCGCATGTTCCAGACCTTATGCTTCGTGTGCCTAATAAATTTTTGTGAGTTTTCCTGATTACATGGCAGTTCGTGGCTTCATTCTGATCTGTCAGCTCCTCCTTCTGGACATCGTTCAAAGCACACGGTTCTCTTGGGCACTTCTAGACAACAATTTTTTACAGCACCCTAATCGAACTTTCATAAATTCAAAATAAATGGCCTATGCGAGTACTTTCTGTGCTCGTTGACCAAACGCTTGTGGAGGCGCTGCTTGAATATGGACGCCATTTGGCAGTGCCGTCAGGAAACATGAGGTTGTGTAGAACCTAGGATCACTGTTAGGTGGCAGCATCGCATCGTCAACAGAGCGCTTCTTGGTGCATAGCATTGTATATTCAGAAAAAACGTAAGAAGCACCCACTTTTTCTAGCTTAGCACAACAATTCAGGTACAGCCTAGGATGCACTAAGAGCCTTATAATTACGTATCAACAAACTTTTAATAAAGTCACATACCATCCAGTACCTACGTAGGAATATCGTCCCTCACATATGCGTAATATTTGCTTTTTTTGATTGATAATGTATAGAACGCAGCCACCTCAACAAAGTGACCAGCTCAAGTAGCTGAATTTCGGTCGTGTGCCTGAAATGTGACACACACAGACACACAGACAAAAATTTCTGTGTTCAAGTATCGCAAGAAGCACTATCGGCTTTAAAAATGAGTCAATGACGTAAGACTTTGCCTGTCGCTTCTATGAGTGCGTTCGCGGCTGTACTCGCAAATGAAGCTGGTAATGAAATATTATCCGCATGCGGAATGCGGTTGAGGATCGTCTGGCACAGAGATTTGAACCACGGGCCTTTTGCATGCAAAGCTTATTGTTTATCTCGGAGTTGAAGTCCTGTTGCACTTCTTAGCACTCTTTCACATTACATTGATTGCAGATGAGGGTCTCACCTGTTCTGCTCAGTTCTAACTGTTTTGCTGTGGAGAGGGTGAAGTCCATACTGCACCTTTTCAGATCTGTGCACTTTGTAACACCCGTGGCTCATGCCCGAATTTCGCAGCCCCTAGTATATGCTTGTATGTGCCACACGTGTCTGCAGGAAATAGTTTCAAGCTGTACGCGACCGGATCAGCACATTCTTCATGTTGTAAAGGGGGTTTATGACCAGACACTCATAATAAAAAAATCTTTTATCTTCACACTCTAAATTTGGTTGACATCAAGTTAAGGAGGTTATCATGAGAACAGCTATGCCTAGGTGGCTAGATATGTAGATAGATACGTAGGTACAATCTTCCCAAGTGCCCGCAATAGGCAACGAAATGATTCGCATTAAATGCTCGTGCTTATACAGTTCCTCGGACGCCTGACATTATTCATTTCAAAACTCCAGGATAGAAACAATATGCGAAGATATAATACCTAGCTTTAGCCATCTTCTGATTGCCAATTATTTCCCGCTGCCATGTGCACGGGCGCTTTGTTTTGCCCTAGTGGTATATTGAATGCACCGTGATAGCTTAGCAAGTAAGGCGTGACGAATTGAGTCTCGATATCTGCAGTTCAATCCGCGCAGTCGGTAATGCGTTGGTGGTAGATAGCATGAACATCCTTTGACTTACGTTTAGGTAAGCATTAAACATAACCTCCCTGTACTTCCTTCTTCGTTTCTCCTCCTCCAACTAAACACTGAATAAGCATACAGGATGAAGATTACTCCAGAGCCCCTAACAGGACCTGCATCATATGGATATGGCGGCTCGACAGTGTCTAGAGCCCCGGTACATTGATTGGGTGTACAAGCATTTAAGTCACTGAATACCTCATTTGTTTTTCGCAGCAATTCTCATTAGGTCTGCCTGGAAGCCCTCTGCTTCGGCGCGCGTCTGAAGTGTCAGTGGCTTGAACAATATTCAAAAAAGTTTGCCCATACTTCAGCCCGAGAATGCTGCGCGTCTGAAGTCTGAGCGACTTGAGCGATATTTAATAAGTTGCCCATACTTCAGCCCAGGAATGCCCAGCTGATATATATCCACCGATGATTTTTAATAGGTCAACCTATTCCTTAGCAGGGCTTTCCTTTTCGCTTGAAAAATTAGTTACACAAAACGTATTGCCGAAATTCTACGATGTTGTCAGCGACCATCTTCAAGTATTGGGCCACATTAATTATTGTAGGGTAATTTGCAGTGCTGTAATATCTTTTTAATTATACTGCTTTCCTGGCACATTAAATGCGCAGAATCCATTTTAGCAGAATTTTCAGTCAGTCATGTGAGAACAGGTGATGCTATTATGAAATGACCACAATTGGCAAATAAGTCTTCTACCCCAGTAGAAGTAGTGTTTATTACAAGCGGCAAAACGTTGGCAATACATGAACTGAACCTATGTCTTACACTCGTCTTCTCGGCGTTCCCCATCGTCAAGCAATAACAATGCACGCAGTTGAAATTTCACTATGTCAGCATTGTATAAAGGCTCGAATAATAACTAATCCAGGTAATTTATACAACATTGATTCAGATAAAGATCAATTTCATAAAACAGTGCAGCAAAAATTTCAACTAATCTGCTTGTCTTTTCAGCCATCACGTACATGACCAAATGGGCAATGTTATCTCTTTGTGTTGCGCTGCTTATGCTCATTCCACTCCGGGAAGCACGCAAAAATAAAACAAGTTCTCGGCTACGGGGACGTAAGGCAGGTAGGTAAATGACTTTATTTATTTCAGAAGAACCGTGGTAGGGAAGAGTCGGCAAGATTAAAAGAAGCTTGACGATGGGGTCTTCGGGCAACACAACATTGCAGAATATTTTATGCGTTTTATGCCGGCCCACCCAATGTGTGCAGCGGTAGTGTGGGTTCCGAACTGCGCAGAATAGCCTCTTATTACTCGTGGTGTCCCTGACCCTTGCCAGTTTGGCTTGGTTTTGTTATGACAAATACAAAAGACTTGACTAAGTCAGTTCTGGTGGATGGTCAGTAGCAAGTGTGAGGGGATGCTTCCCCCCAAGTAATAAGACAAAGAACGAAATGTGTCGTGGCCCGTTGGCTGCCTCCTTCACAAAACGTGGTCAGTTATGGAAAGATACTTAGGTGGGGAGTAGTTAGGTCAGTTAAATGGTAATTTCTGTAAAGCAATGTAACGTCGGGGTAGCTGAGGTGTCGATCACTTATGGTGCGAAGCGAAGGCAGGCCGTTTAGAGCTTGGTTGACGAGTGCTCAGGCTTGGGTGTGAGCGGCTCGTGTTGCCTGGGTATCTACTGCTTGCAAGGTCCCAAAACAGGGTCCTCAGGTGATTGGCGCCTCATGACTGAGGTATTGTAGCAGTGGTACAGCGGCTGGACTGCGGACTAAAATATTCGGCAAATGCTACGCCTTATGAGAATTAATTTTTTGTGAAGCACCCAGTGGCTAAAGTCGGCTCTGGTGAGGGGAGAGTAGCAAGTGTGATGGGATGCTGCACCACCAGTAATAAGCAAAAGAAGGAAACGTGTAGTGGCCGTTTTGAGCTTGATGAAGCAGTGGCTTTGGATTTGTGCCAGCTGTTACGAGGCCAACAACATGTTTCTTGAGTAAGCTACACTGGACGACGTTGATTCGTTTCGCTGTGGTTACCATGAGCAGTGCTGTGCGTGCGCGCGTATTGGTGAATGAGCGTGCCACGCTGGTCTGCGCGTTCAAGAGGAGCAACGTCATAGCCGGGGACAGACGCATTCTGATCGTACTGCGTGGCGAGTGCACCTCAAGCCACGCTGCTATCTTCTTCTATGATCGCATCTACGGCGGTGCTACTTACGTCTAGGTGGCGGTGTTTGTTTCTGTAGTATATTCATGCAGAAGAAAAGCGACATTGCTGCTGAACAGCACACAGGAGCGGCAGAGCTTAACCCAATGAATTCCGAAGTAGTTAACTGGCATTCAGTGGTTGAGAGCAGAAAAGAATCACTAGAGAAAGCCTAACGTGCTGCGGAGGCACCGGAGGAAATGAATGAACGGCTATAAAAAGGGCATCACCAAAAAGCTGCACGATGCATGTCTGACCATGTCAGCAGCTGCAACACCCAGACGTCGTCGATCACGTCAAGGCTCGCTTATTCACGGACTATACGATGTAACTTAGTGAAAGCGCCAGCGTGATTTTGATATTCGAGGCGGACTTCGTAAACAATCTGTTGCGATATGTGTGCAACGTGTGTGAGAGTGGAGCACATGAAAGGCTTCACGCGGGTAAATCATCATCATCATCATCATCATCATCATAACCACCGCCACCAACCACGACCTCCACCACCACCACCACCCATTATTATTATTATTATTATTATATTATTATTATTATTATTATTATTATTATTATCAGCCTGACTACGTCCACTGCAGGACAAAGGCCTCTCCCATGTTCCGTCAGTCAACTTGGTCCTGGGCTCGCTGCCGCCACCTTATACTCGCAAACTTCCTAATAACGTCTGCCCACTTAACTTTCTGTCTCCCCCTAACCTGCTTGCCTTCTCTGATAATCCAGTCAGTTAACCTGATGACCAGCGGTTATCCTGCCTACGCGCTACATGCCCGGCCCATGTCCGTTTCCTCTTCTATATTTCAACTATGATAAATTTAGCCCCGGTTTGTTCTTTGATCCACTCTGCTCTTTTTTTGGCTCTTAAGGTTACACCTATGATTTTCCTTTCCATTTCTTGCTGCGTCGTCCTAAATTTAAGCTGGTCCCTCTTTGTAAGTCTCCATGTTTTTGCTTCACAGCTAAGTACCGGCAAGATGCAACTGTTATATACTTTCCTCTTGAGAGATAATGTCAATGAACCAGTCAAGGTTTAAGAGTGCTTGCCAAATGTGCTTCACCCCATTCTTATTCTTCTAGTTACTTCAATCTCGTGGTTCGGCTCCGCGATTATTACCTGTTCTAAGTGGACGTAGTCTTTTATAACCTAAAGTGCACTGTTACCTATCTCAAAGCGCTGTTTTCTTCCGAGGTTGTTGTACGCAAGTGATTACGCGGATAAATAGTGCCATTTTAATTTTTCAAAAGCAGTGCTATGTGTGAAACATTGGATAGATTCAATTGAACGTCCGGACGAGCCTTTCACACGCACCTGCGTTACGAAATGTCTGGCAGGCTGCGTCTTCAGGGCTGCTGCAGACGCCCAGCTAATAATTCTGCTGAGTCAAGCTGCACAACCTTCACTCACTCTACGTATATCCAGGCATTTCCGAGCTTAGCCACTGCTAAATTATTTTTGTAAGCGTCGAATTTGTGTGCGCATTGTGGCTTTATCAGGCACATCGACTACAATGCGACATTTAGAGGTCAATTATTGGTTTACCGTAATGTCGGCACCTACGTTTCAGCAGAGACGATTTGCAAATATGCTGCGTTCTGGATGTCACATGCGACTTTTGTAGGCGTTTATAATGTTATTGAAAAACTCGGGAATGTAGTGGCACGTGGTCAAGACGCTGATGAACGCTAAAGCCGGTGTTTCCTAGGCGATACTGTTTTATTTGGGCGAACCTGTTCCGAGAATTATAAAAAAAATTCACGGCGTTATCAGTGTAGGTATAAACTTATAGCGGTGATCAAAGCGTCGGCTGTTGATAAACTGATTTAAAGTCAGCCAGCAAGTGTTCTAGCGGTATTGCTGACGTTTTTTCATATTTCTCTCCATTAACTTGCTTATTATCATCCAGCGGGTACCTCCGACATCTCTCTCCATTAACTTGTTTATTCTCGTCCAGTGAGTACCTCTGACAAAATACTATCAGATAATTGTTCATTATTCGAAACATTGCGACGTGACCTGTACTGAGATGATGATGAAAAACATTTAACTCTTTAACTAATGTACAAAGAGGGTGGCGATCGGTCCTTAAGGGGCCGCTACATGCAAACACCAAATGGGGACCCCTTTAAGGGAGCCCATTGGCATCGGCCGTGGCCCGGGCACGCTCAACCAGGGCCCGTTGGGCTATGAGGTCAGAGCCGCCCAACAAAGCGGCAGTATGTCCCAGTTCTTTCTAGAATCATTGGATAGAGTGGTGAGGTTGGGAATTTTTTTCGGCACGCCCACACCATGTGGAAAAATGTCACAGGAATTTTCCTCACAGTGTTTCAGGATTGCCGGGCGTATTAAAGTTTTGGTGTAAAAGCGGAGGGGAGGGTGTCGCCCCGCCTTTGTGAGGCCATTACAAGGCTTAAGATAGTTCTGTTGGCCGAACTCATAAAGGTTAGTGACCTCTTCAAATGAGTAAGCGACATTAAGTTCGAGTTTCAAATTATAAGGGGACGAGGGTAGTGCCCGGAGAGTGAGCGCACGGGCAGCGGCATCGGCCGACTCATTGCCATCGAGGCCCGTATGAGATGGAGCCCAAATGATCATTTGGTGCGCGGGGGCACTTAGGTACGGGCTGTTCTGCCAAATTCTATATGTTAACTACGGATTGTAGTCCTGTTCCATATGGTGGCAGGCACCCTCGGAGCCGGTGATAACGACCCTCTAGTGCAGATCTGCGTTGGCTAGCGTGATGACGATCTCCTCCGCGTGCGTAATGTTTTGCGCGCGGATGGTGAGTTCGCCTACTGCGGTGTTTTGGTGAATGACACCGGCTGAGTACCAACCCCCGCGGCGAGGGCTGGTGGCGTCCACGTATAGAATACTCCGATTCAGTGACCGTATAGGGGCGACCCAATGCTTTCCACCCGTGCTATGCGTCGGACACAGTGGTCACCTCGGGTCATGTTAGCCGAAACAACGCGCACATGCAGGGGAGTATTTCCGAATTTCCGAATCCGTACCCACTCTTTCGTGTGTATGGACTCTTTCATGTGTAGTTGGACAAAGCGGCAGTGACCCGATGGGGTACTAGAGAGCCTAGTATATTGGTTTGTCAAGAGCGCCTCGCAGTTATTTGAAAGTGTTCACCACAATCAGGCCCAAAATACGTTGGTCGGGGTGGTAACCGGAAGGTCGAGGGCGCGCTTGTATGTTTTGCGGAGAATAACATGCAGTGCATTCTCATCGTACTTGCGCAAGTGGAGATATGGAGCCGAATACAGGACGCGGCTGGTTACGAATGCCTGAGCCAGCCAAAAATCATCTTCGCACCATAAGCCTCTGCGCCTGTTATAAACCCGGTGGTCCACCACTTTACGCAATTCGACCAATGTTGTATATGCTCCGCGTATTCGATGTTTGTGTATAAGGAGGCCCAATACTCTAATTTCATAGCGTTCGGGTATAAGACCGCTGTGAAGGGAGAGGGCAATTTTTGTGGGGTTCTGTAGTGATGTGCGTATGTGCAAGAATTCCGATTTGGACAGAAAGCAATGAAGGCCACAGTGACGGGCGTAGTCATCAACGATGCTCGACGCTTGCTGCAGTTTGGCTTTTATGTGTCCTGCCGAACTGTGATGGTTTTGTCAGCGTACAGCTGAAGATGTATGTCTTCGACTTTTGGTAGCAGTACGGAAAGTACTAACATTCCTAGATTGAACAGCAGGGGCGAGATGACGGCTCCCTGCAGCTGCAGCGAGGTCCCTTTAGAGCCTAATTGCTAAGGTCCATGTTCTGTGTCCCTAGTCCTAATGCATGATTGTAGGTGAGTGAGGAATTAGTTAATATAGTTGGAGGTGTGTTCTCCGCAATATATTTGTGAGATATGAGTTGGAATGACTTCGTGGGTCACGTTATCAAGGCCATCTTCAGATCCAAAGCGAGCACAATTTTGTCATTTTGGGACGCTCCATTGCATTTGGGATCTCACGATTGCAATGGAGCGAGACATCCTGCGCGGACCGGTGTGGGTTGAACGCCGAACATGATGTCTGCAAATACATTTCTGGTGTCAAGAAACTCTGACCACCTATCGCGCACAATCCTCTCCATTAATTTTTCCACACACGACGTGAGGGGACGGGGCGGAGGTTGTCCCTGCTGATAGCTTTTCCCGCTTTGGGTATGAAGGTGACCAGGGCTGCCTTCCACTGAAATGGAAGTGGCGTTGGTCCGATCCAAATTGAGTTGATGCATGCAAAAAGAATTGTGTAGGGCCGGGTCAGCTAGATTTTCCAATAACTTTACTGTGGTTTTGTTCTTCTTGTGGTCGCTTTACGCCTAATTTTCGCTAGATCCGCCTTAAGGTCGTCTGAAAAAATTGATCTAGCTCTGTGTTCTGGCACCTGTATTGAGACGCGGGTCTTCGGAGGTCCTTCCTAGTGAACAGTTATTGGTTTCGGCGTTTTACAAGGTCAGTTTTGCTGTATCTCAATGGAAGCTGTGAAAACGCCCGTTGGAGATGTTTTTTCTGTGTGTCTGTATGACCCCATTGCGTACAACAGAACATGTAAATAAAAAACTGCATGTTACATAGAAGAAGAGTGAAATTTTATTAATGTAA
>WOVY01007481.1:0-32900 GCA_013436015.1 Rhipicephalus annulatus
CCTTAGATATTCACCTCTTTCCCTTATTCATTAACGAGGGTCTTGTACTGGCAGACTTGTGGCATTAGGTTGTATACGAGGGACTATTGATCAGCTGCCCGCTCGTAATAAACTCACGTGATACGTGACACCAAACATGTGCTTAAAAGAGTGTTTCACACTCGTTGCTTGGCTTGTAGATGGCGCTGACTGACACTACTACTTCTAAATTCACATATAAACCCAAAAAAGTGGATGGAGGAAAGGGCGCTGTGATAGCTAATTGGTTAGAGCATCGAACACGTTATTCGAAGGCCGTAGGTTCGATTCCTGCTCACGGCTGGTTATTTTTTCAACCACTTTTCCTTCTTCTTATTTACATTCAATTGGTTCTAATAACTTTCTCTATACATTCCTTGGCATTACTGTCTGTTAGATCTTATTATTATTGTGTCAAAGCACAGAAAAACGAGCCCTTAGGTATACACTTCTTTCCCTTATTCATTAGGGAGGGTCTCGTAATGGCAGACTTGCTGTCATTAGGTTGTATACGAGGTACTATTGATCAGCTGCCCGCTCGTAATAGGTGCACGTGCTACGTGACACCAAACATGCGCATAAAAGAGTGTTTCACACTCGTTGCTTGGCCTATAGATAGCGCTGACTTACACTCCAACTTCTAAATTCACATATACACCCAAAAAAGTGGATGGAGAGAAGGTCGCTGTGATAGCTCAGTGGTTAGAGCATGGAAAACGTTATTCAAAGGTCGTAGGTTCAATTCCTGCTCACGGCTGGTAATTTACTTTTCTCACCCACTTTGCTTTCTTTCTATTTACATTCTATTCTTGCTATTACTTCCCCTATACACTGCTTGGCATTACTGTCTGTCAGATCTCATTAATATTGACGCAAGGCGAACGCAGTATTCAAACTACGCGCGCTAGTTCGTGCGCTCCCCCAAGAGATCATCAGTGGCTTGATGATCAAACAAGAAAAGGCCGTGACGGCGCGCGCTTCCTCAACACGGGATTTTGATGAAAAAGAAGTGGACCACCGCTCGAGGGTTTTTCTCTCGGAGATTGATCCCTTTTTGCTGATCGGCTGTTACAGACGTCGCTACTTTTCGGGCACAAGTTCGCCCCAATAAACAGTTATTCGTACACTATTTGGATTGTACGTAACAATTCTGGTGGAGGTGCGGGGTAATGATCCCAAACCCAGTTGTACTTCGAGGAAGCAGCCCGGAGCCACGAGCAGTCGAACGAGCTGGGCTCACGCCAGTTCATCAGCGCTCCAGCCGTCGTCTACGTGGTGAGTCGCCGGAATTTCCCCTGCCACTAGAGCCCAGAGTGTTTCCAGCTGTCTCCGCTGAGAGTACCAAAATGTCGTCTCCAACCGCTGCCGCACACGCCGTTTCGTCTCCAGTCGCTGCCACGCACGTCGTTGTCGATGAGCCACGGACGCCGGACCCTTTTCATTGCGATCCTCATGAAGACGCCGAGGATTGGCTGGAGGGTTTTGAGCGCGTCGCAAACTGCAACGGATGGCCCGAAGAACGGAAGCTCCGGCGAGTTTATTTCGCATTGCAGGACAGCGCACGAACGTGGTTTGAAAACCATTAAGGTACCATTCGATCGTATGATGATTTCCGACGGGAGCTACTGGCCACATACCCGAGCACAGACCGCAAGGAAACAGCTGAAGCTGCCTTGCAGGCAAGAAACCAGCGCTACAATGAAAGCGTCGCAATGTATGTGGAAGACATGTGCCGGTTATTCCGCCGGTCTGATTAAAATATGAGCGAGGACAAGAAACTTCGGCACCTGATGCGTGGGGTGAAGCAGGAGATTTTTGCCGGTTTGCTCTGATGTCCCCCGCGGAACGTCGCTGAATTTCGCACCGAGGCGACAGCGGTTGAAAAGGCTCTGCAACAGCGAGCGAGGCACTACAATCGAGATGTTAACGTCGCATCCGTAGACGCGGTGTCAGCAGCCTTCGGGATTGCCATCGACGTATTACGAGAGCTCATTCGATCGGTGGTTCGAGAAGAGCTCCAGAAGCTAAATGGCAACCTCTCAACGGTCTCATCTTTAGGGGAAGTTGTTCGGGAGGAGGTGAGACAGGAAGTCCGTGAGCGGCAGCCACAAGCCCAGCCTGTTCAAGCGTCAGTTCTGATGCAGCCCGCAGTCTCGTACGCCGAGATACTGAGAAACACCCCTGTACCTCATTTCGTCGCCCCTGGACCTCCTTTCGCCGCCCCTGGACTTTATTTCGCCGCAGCAAGCACGCATCTGCCGAAACCTCGATTTACGCCGTCCCCAGCCGAGACTAGGATCTGAAAAGCTGATATGGCGCACTCCTGATCGAATTCCTCTTTGTTATCACTGCGGCGAAGCTGGCCGTCTTTACCGGATGTGTGCATATCGCCGAGCTGGACTTCGGGGTTTTCCCGTAAACGCTGCCTGTCCACGGAATGGGGAGCGACCTTTTGAAATCGAGGAGTACTTGTCAACGCGTCAAGGGGCTCACTCCTCGCAGCAGCATCAGTCTCGGTCGACAGCGCCACTGAGGTATTGGTCACCAAGTCACGCCCATCTTCAAACTCTCCGAGGCGACTTCCCCAAAGCCCGCTTCGGGAAAACTAGAATCGGCGACCTGGGGAGGTAAGCCCGCTGCCGACGCAAGAAAATAACCTCCAGTGCTGATTTCAAAATGTGATGACGGACACGAGACTACGTGCGGAAATGGTAACGTCGCTTCTAATTTGTCGGTAATTATAGACGGCTACGAAACGAATGCTTTAGTAGACACAGGCGCAGACTATTCCGTCATGAGCAGGGGACTTGCCAGAATGCTGAAAAAAGTGCTGACCCCTTGGATAGGACCACAAGTGCAAACCACCGGGGGACACCTTATCGATCCGGCAGGCATGTGTACCTCTAGAGTTGGGATACGCGGCTTCACCTACGTCGCCAGCTTCATTGTCCTGTCGGAGTGTTCAAGAGATGTAATTATCGGAATGGACTTTTTGCAGGCCAATGGCGCAGTGATAAACATGCAGGAAACGTGCGTCTCGTTCTCGACGAAACACGCCATCGCGACTTTCGAGACTGAAAAACGATTCGATGCGCTCCAGATTGCAGGTGATGATGTAACAGTACCTGCAAGATCCATCATCGTCGTCACCGTAAAAAGCAATGTGTACAACGACCATGAAGGAATGGCAGAAAGCAATACTCGGCTATTACTCGAGAAAGGGATCTGTGCAGCAAGAGGTATTGTACGACTGCGTGATGGGTGTACGAGTGTCTTCCTGACAAATTTCCGAAATGAGGTGCAGCACCTTGCGAAGGGAACTGTGGTTGGTCACTTGCATGATTACGTTCCGATTACGGATTTGAATTCTTCCGAGACTGCACCACTGCACCCTGACGGTATAGATTCCATACTCGCATCTATCCACATCGACGCAGCCCTATCACCGAACCAGAAACAAAAAATCGAGAGCCATAAACGGGAGTACGCCTCATGTTTTGCCACGTCATCGAAAGTGCAAAAAACATCTATCATCAAACACCGCATCATAGTCGATCAATCTGTTAGACCTATTTGCCAGCACCCGTACCGAGTGTCCCCAAAAGAGAGAGAAGTCATCAGAGGCCAAGTTGAAGAATTGCTCAGGGACGACGTAATTCAGCCGTCGGCCAGCCCATGGGCCTCACCTGTAGTACTGGTAAAGAAAAAGGACCAGACCTTGCGCTTCTGCGTTGACTACCGAAAATTGAACGTCGTCACAAAGCGGGATGTCTGTCCCCTTCCAAGGATCGATGACACCCTTGACAGACTACGAGACGCGAAATTCTTCTCCTCTCTAGACCTCGAGAGCGGATACTGGCAAAAAGAGGTGGACGAACGAGATCGCGAGAAAACTGCTTTCGTGACCCCAGATGGGTTATACGAGTTCAAGGTACTCCCATTTGGCCTGTGTTCCGCACCCGCCACATTTCAGCGGATGATGGATACTGTGCTGTCCGGGTTAAAATGGCAGTCCTGCCTTGTTTATCTCGATGACGTCGTGATCTTTTCGGCCACCTTCGATCAGCATGTGGAACGACAACGTACTGTGCTCGAAGCGATTAGTTCAGCAGGGCTGACGATAAAACCCCAAAAGTGCCATTTTGGTTTTCATGAACTGCTTTTCCTCGGTCATGTGGTTAGCTCTGAAGGAATTCGACCTGACCCCGAAAAGACAGCAGCTGTAGAAAAGTTTCCTAGACCGACAAATAGAAGGGCTGTGAGACGACTCTTAGGACTTTGTGCCTATTACAGAAGATTCGTTAAAGATTTTTCGAAGATTGCGGAGCCACTAACCCGACTGACGAAAGAAGACATGCCTTTCACCTGGACAAGCGAGCAAGAAGAGGCGTTCAATGAGCTACGACAGTGACTCCTACACCACCCTGTCCTGGCACATTTCCACAAAGAAGCCGAAACAGAGATTCACACGGACGCAAGCAATTTGGGACTAGGCGCTGTCCTTGTGCAGCTGCAAAACGGAGAGGAAAGAGTGGTCGCATATGCTAGTCGCACTCTTTCGAGAGCTGAAATAAATTATTTGGCGACGGAAAAAGAATGTCTGGCGGTGATATGGGCCATACAGAAATTCCGACCGTACCTATATGGTAGACCATTTCGAGCAGCGAGCGACCATCACTCGTTGTGCTGGCTCGCAGGCCTAAAGGACCTTTCTGGGCGACTTGCTAGATGGAGCCTCAGGTTGCAAGAATACGACATAACAGTCGTATACAGGTCGGGTCGCAAGCACAGCGATGCTGATTGCCTGTCACGCGTACCAAAGGAATCTGCACCTGGGGAAGATGGAGACGACTTTCCGTTTCTTGGGGCCGTGAGCACCGCAGACATGACTGAATATCAGCGATCTGACGCGGAGTTGCTTAAACTGATCAAGCTTCTGGAAGGGCAACCCGTGCGTGTTCCTCGAGTTTTCATCCGGGGATTGTCCTCGTACCTCATGAGAAACAACGTTTTATACAAAAGAAACTTCGAGCACAGCAAGGAGAAATTCCTACTCGTCGTTCCTTCGGCCTTGCGACCCGAAATCCTGGAAGCCTGCCACGATGACCCAGCAGCAGGACACCTCGGAGTGAGTAGAACATTGGCTCGCATCCGCACAAAATACTACTGGCCAAAGTTACTGGATGCTGTGCAGCATTATGTAAGGACATGTAGAGATTGCCAGAGACGCAAAACGCCTCCATTGAAACCTGCAGGATTTCTCCAACCAATTGAACCACCTGAGTCTCCGTTCGAACAAGTAGGAATGGATCTACTTGGTCCATTTCCCACGTCATCAATGGGCAACCGATGGATAGTAGTGGCGACAGACTACTTAACCCCGTATGCCGAGACAGCCTCTCTCACCAGGGGCACGGCTATAGAAGTAGCTGAATTTTTCGTCACTAACATTGTACTACGGCATGGTGCCCCAAAACTGGTTATCACGGATTGAGGAACTGCATTCACAGCCAATCTGACGCAGTCCATTATGAAACTTACCCACACAAGTCATAGGAAAACAACGGCTTACCACCCCAAACTAATGGGCTAACCGAGCGACTCAAGAGAACTCTAACCGATATGTTGTCCATTTACGTTGACTTGGAGCACCGTGCGTGGGAGAAGATACTGCCGTACGCCACTTTCGCTTACAATACTGCTGTGCAGGAGACTACTAAAGTGACGCCATTCCAGCTAGCCTATGGTCGAGTAGTTATCACACCATTAGATGCAATGCTGTCTGTAGGCGACAATACAGAGCACAAGCCTGACATCAGCGAATTCATTCCGCGAGCCGAAGAAGCACGGCAGTTGGCGCGACATCGCATAAAACAACAACAACGCATGGATGCAAACCGTTACAACCTTCGTCGGAGAGGAGTCGACTATGCACCAGGCGACCTAGTTTGGATTTGGACTCCTGTGTGGACGCCTGGCCTTTCCGAAAAGCTCATGCGCCGCTATTTCGGCCCTTACCGAGTCCTTCGTTGCGTCAGCTCCTTGAACTACGAGGTGTCACCGGAAAGACAAGTGAGCTCATCAAGATGCCGAAGGAGCACAGAAATCGTGGCTGTAGTCAGAATGAAGCCATATTATGACAGGCAATGAACATCAATTTATACACACCCGATTATGAGGAATACCTATTTCTCCATTGGAAATCACGCATTCAGACCATCTCAGCAACACTGCTTTTACGCATCGGGACGATGCGTTTTCGGAGGAGGGATAATGACGCAAGGCGAACGCAGTATTCAAACTACGCGCGCTAGTTCGTGCGCCCCCCCCAAGAGATCAGCGGCTTGATGATCAAACAAGAAAAGGCCGTGACGGCGCGCGCTTCCTCAGCACGGGATTTTGATGAAAAAGAAGTGGACCACCACTCGAGGGTTTTTCTCTCGGAGATTGATCCCTTTTTGCTGATCGCCTGTTACAGACGCCGCTACTTTTCGGGCACAAGTTCGCCCCAATAAACAGTTATTCGTAAACCATTTGGATTGTACGTAACAATATTGTGTCAAAACACGGAAAAACGAGCCCATAGGTATACACCTCTTTCCCTTATTCATTAATGAGGGTCTCGTACCGGCAGACTTGTAGTCATTAGGTTGTATACGAGGGACTATTGATCAGCTGCCCGCTCGTAATAGGTTCCCGTGATGCGTGACACAAAACATGCGCATAAAAGAATGTATCAAACTCGTCGCTTGGCTTATAGATGGCGCTGACTGACACTACTACTTCTAAATTACATATAAACCCAAAAAAGTGGATGGAGAAAAGGCCGCTGCGATAGCTCATTGGTAAGTGCATAGAACCCGTTATTCGAAGGTCGTAGGTTCGATTCCTGCTCACGGCTGGGTATCTTTCCAACCACCTTTCTTTCTTCCTACTTACATTCCATTGGTTCTAATAACTTCCCCTATACATTCCTTGGCATTACTGTCTGTTAGATCTTATTATTATTGTGTCAAAACACGGAAAAACGAGCCCTCAGATATACACTTTTCTCCATATTTATTAAGGAGGGTCTCGTGCTGGCGGACTTGTCATCAGGTTGTATACGAAGGACTATAGATCAGCTGCCCGCTCGTAATAAGTGCACGCGCTACGTGACACCAAACATGCGCATAAAAGAGTGTTTCACACTCGTTGTCTGGCTTATAGAAGGCGCTGACTGACACTCCTACTTCTAAATTCAAATATAAACTCAAAAAAGTGGGTGGAGGGAAGGCCGCTGTGATAGCTCAGTGGTTAGAGCAGTGAAAACTTTATTCTAAGGTCGTAGGTTCAATTCCTGCTAAAGGGTGGGTAATTTATTTTTTCACCCACTTTTCTATCTTTTTATTTACATTCCATTGGTTCTAATAACTTCCTCTACACATTCCTTGGCATTACTGTCTGTTAGATCTCATTATAATTGTGTCAAAACACGGAAAATTGAGCCCTTAGGTATACACTTCTTTCCCTTATTCATTAACGAGGGTCTCGTATTGGCAGACTTGTTGTCAATAGGTTGTACACGAAGGACTATTGATCAGCTGCCCGCTCGTAATAAGTTCACGTGCTACGTGACACCAAACAAGCGCATAAAAGAGTGTTTCACACTCGTCGCTTGGCTTATAGATAGCGCTGACTTACACTTCTACTTCTAAATTCACATATAAACCCAAAAAAGTGGTTGAAGGGAAGGCCGCTGTGATAGCTCTGTGGTTAGGGCATTGAACGCGTTATTCGAAGGTCGTAGGTTTGATTCCTGCTCACGGCTGGTTATTTTAGGGGCGAAGCTCCTTATGGCGTGGCTTGTGCCTCCCTCGCAGTACCTAACTACCAGTGGCACATACCCGAAATAGGTATAATATTCGACCTCCAGGGTGGTTCCGGTGAGAGATTTCTACTGTGCGTTGTTTAACAATGAAAATTAGTGCTCAATGTACCTGCCAATGACTGATAATAAAGAATGAGAGACAGGAGCATTCGGCGTTTAGTTAACGCACACGCTGCGATCCCCATTAGCACCCTATGGCATGTACATTGAGCACTATCGGACAAGAAAGGGTTGCTACATCATAATCGATGGGTGTAACCTCCTTAGTTTTAGAAAGGTTTAGCGAGCGTTGAGCCGCAGGGCCATTAATACAATGAACTAGTATATACCAAGAATGAATTCGAGGTGGTTAAAGCGGGGAAGCAGATAGGAAGCGCATGCCGTAAGAAATTAAAAGCTAAATCCCCCTGTCTCTCATTTCACATTAGCAGCCACTGGCATGTACATTGAGCACTATTTGTCAGGAAAAGGTTGCTACGTTTTGCTCGCTGGGCGTAACCTCCTTGGTTTTAGAAAGCTTTAGCGAACATTGGGCCGCAGTGCCATGAATACAGTGAACTAGTATATAATATTAACTCGAGGTGGTTGAAGGTGGGAAGTAGACACGAAGCGCAAGCCGTAAGAAAGTGTGCGTGGTGTGCCACCTCTCGTTTAGTCCTTGGAATGTGCACTGAATGAAGGTGCTTCTATATGCGGAATATATGAGAAAAAGATGCGAGATGGTGGGACATGGAGTGTTGAATAGATGGACCAACGGACACACAGACAGATGCATGGATAGACGCATGAACGGACGCAGGGGCGGATGCATGAACGAACGCAGGGACGGGCGCACGAACAGACGCATGGACGGTCACACAGACGCCTGGACGGACGAATGCTTCGCCCCACTCTCCATCATTCACTCCGTGGATATGCTGCCATTTTTTTGAACCACTTTTTATTCTTCCTATTTACATTCCATTGGTGCTATTAACTTCTCCTATACAATCCTTGGCAATAATGTCTGTCAGATCTCATTATTTTGTCAAAACACTGAAAAACGAGCATTTAGGTATACACTTCTTTCCCTTATTCATTAACGATGGTCTTGTACTGGCAGACTTGTTGTCATTAGGTCGTGTACGAGGAACTATTGATCAGCTGTTCACTCGTAATAAGTTCACGTGCTACGTGACACCAAACATGGGCATAATAGATTGTTTCACACTATTCGCTTGGCTTTAAGATCGCGCTGACTGAAACTACTGCTTCTAAATTCCCAATTAAACCCAAAAAAGTGGATGGAGGAAAGGCTGCTGTGATAGCTCATTGGTAAGAGCATCGAACGCGTTATTCAAAGGTCGTAGGTTCGATTCCTGCTCACGGCTGGTGATTTTTCAACCACTTTTCTTTCTTTTTATTTACATTCCATTGGTTCCCCTATACATTCCTTGGCCTTACTGTCTGTTAGATCTCATTAATATTGTGTCGAAACACAGAAAAATGAGCCCTTAGGTATACACTTCTTTTCCTTATTCATTAACGAGAGTCTCGTATTTGCAGACTTGTTGTCATTAAGTTGTATACGAGGGACTATTGATCAGCTTCCCGCTCGTACTAAGTTCACGTGCTACGTGACACCAAAAATGCGCATGAAAGAGTGTTTCACACTCTTTTCTTGGCTTATAGATGGCGCTGACTGACACTCCAACTTCTAAATTCACATATAAACCCAAAAATGTGGATGAATGAAAGGGCGCTGTGATAGCTCAGTGGCTAGAGCATCGGAAACGTTATTCGAAGGTCGTAGGTTCGATTTCTGCTCACGGCTGGTTAATTTTTCAACCACTTTTGTTTCTTTTCATTTACATTCCGTTAGTTCTGATAACTTCCCCTATACAATTTTTGGAATTACAGTAATTTATATCTCTATAATATTGTGTCAAAACAAGGAAAAACGAGCCCTTAGGTATACACTTCTTTCCCTTATTCATTAACGAGAGTCTCGTACTGGCAGACTTGTTGTCATTAGGTTGTATACGAGAGACTATTGATCACCTGCCCCCTCGTAATAAGTTGACGTGCTACGTGACACAAACATGCGAATAAAAGAGTGTTTCACACACGTCACTCGACTTATAGATGAGGCTGACTGACACTCCTACATCTAAATTTACACATAAACCCAAAAAAGTTGATGAATAGAAGGCCGCTGTTATAGCTCTGTGGTTAGAGCATCGAACGCGTTAATCGAAGGTCGTACGTTCGATTCCTGCTCACGGCTGCTTATTTTTTCACCCACTTTTCATTCTTCCTATTTACATTCCATTGGTTCTATTAACTTCCCTACAGAATCCTTGGCATCACTGTCTGCTAGAGCTCATTAATATTGTGTCAAAACACGGAAAAACGAGCCCTTAGGTAAACACATCATTCCCTTGTTCATTAACGAAGGTCTCGTATTGGCAGACTTGTTGTCATTGGGTTGTATACGAGGGACTATTCATCAGCTGCCCACCCGAAATAAGTTCACGTGCTACGTGACACCAAACATGCGCACAAAAGAGTGTTTTACACTCGTCGCTTGGCTTATAGATGGCACTGACTGACACTTCTACTTCTAACTTCACATATAAACCCAGAAAAGTGGATGCAGGGAAGGCCGCTGTGATAGCTCAGTGGTTATAGCATCAAACGTGTTATTCGGAGGTCCTAGGTGTGATTCCTGCTCACGGCTGGGTATTTTATTTTTTCACTCATTTTACTTTCTTCTTATTTACATTCCATTGGTTTTAATAACTTCCCCTACACATTACTTGGCATTACTGTCTGTTAGATCTCTATTATTGAGTCAAAACACGGAAAAACGAGCCCTTAGGTATACACTTCTTTTCCCTTATTAACGATGGTCTCGTACTGGCAGACTTCTTGTCATTAGGTTGTATACGAGGGACTATTGATCAGCTGCCCGCTCGTTGTAGGTTCACGTGCTACTTGACACCAAACATGCACATAAAAGTGTGTTTCATACTCGTCGCTTGGTTTATAGATGGTGCAGACTTTAAATCCTACTTCTAA
Organism: Rhipicephalus annulatus; assembly: GCA_013436015.1. Lineage (NCBI taxonomy): Eukaryota > Metazoa > Arthropoda > Arachnida > Ixodida > Ixodidae > Rhipicephalus > Rhipicephalus annulatus. The sequence continues at coordinate 10,949 of WOVY01007481.1, forward strand.
ATTCACATATAAACCCAAAAAAGTGGATGGAGGGAAGGCCGCTGTGAAAGCTCAGTGGTTAGAGCATCGAACGCGTTATTCGAAGGTCGTAGGTTCGATTCCTGCTCACAGCTGGTTATTTTTTCACCCACTTTTCTTTTTTTATTTACATTCCATTGGTTCTAATAACTTCCTCTATAGATTCCTTGGCATACTGTCTGTTAGATCTCATTATTATTGTGTCAAAACACGAAAAAACGAGCCTTTAGGTATACACTTCTTTCCCTTATTCATTAACGAGGGTCTCGTACTGGCAGATTGGTTGTCATTAGGTTGTATGCAAGGGAAAATCGATCAGCTGCCCGCTGGTAATAAGTTCACGTGCTGTGTGACACCAAACATGCGCATAAAAGTGTGTTTCACACTCGTCGCTTGGCTTGTAGATGGCGCTGACTGACACTCCTACTTCTAAATTCACATATAAACCCAAAAAAGCGGATGGAGGGAAGGCCGCTGTGATAGGTCTGTGGTTAGAGCATCAAACCCGTTAATCGAAGGACCTAGGTTTGATTCCTGCTCACGGCTGGTTGTTTTATTTTTTCACCCACTTTTCTTTCTCCTTATTTACAACACATTGGTTCTAATAACTTCCCCTACACATTCCTTGGCATTACTGTCTGTTAGATCTCATTATTATTGTGTCAAAACACGGAACAACGAGCCGTTAGGTATACCTTTCTTTCTTTTATTCATTAACGATGGTCTCGTACTGGCAGACTTCTTGTCATTAGGTTGTATACGAGGGACTATTGATCAGCTGCCCGCTCGTAATAAGTGTACGTGCTACGTGACACCAAACATGCGCATAAAAGAGTGTTTCACACTCGTTGCTTGGCTTATATATTGCACTGACTGACACTCCAACTTCTAAATTCACATATAAACCCCAAAAAAGTGAATGGAGGAAAAGCCGCTGTGATAACTCATCAAAGCCGCTGAGATATCACCTCAAGCCGCTGTGATAGAGCATCAAAAGCGTTATTCGAAGGTCGTAGGTTCGATTCCTGCTCACGGCTGGTTATTTTTTAACCACTTTTCTTTCTTCCTAATTACATTCCATTGGTTCTAATAACTTCCCCTATACAATCCTTGGCATTACTGTCTGTTAGATCTTATTAATATTGTGTCAAAACACAGAAAAACGAGCCCTTAGGTATACACTTCTTTCCCTTATTCATTAAGGAGGGTCTCGTACTGGCAGACTTGTTGTCATTAGGTTGTATACGAGGGACTATTTATAAGCTGCCCGCTCGTATTAGGTTCGCGTGCTACGTGACACCAAACATGCGCATAAAAGAGTGTTTCACACTCATTGCTTGGCTCACAAATGGCGCTGACTGAAGCTCCTACTTCTAAATTCACATATAAACCCAAAAAAGTGGATGAACGGAAGGCCGCTGTGAAAGCTCAGTGGTTTGAGCATCGAACGCGTTATTCGAAAGTCGTAGACTCGATTCCTGATCACGGCTGGTTATTTTTTTACCCACTTTTCTTTCTTTTTATTTACAATCCATAGGTTCTAATAACTTCCTCTATACATTCCTTGGCATTACTGTCTGTTAGATCTCATTAATATTGAGTGAAAACACCAAAAACGAGCCCTTATGTATGCGCTTCTTTCCCTTATTAATTAACGAGGGTCTCGTACTGGCAGACTTGTTGGCATTAGGTTGTATACGAGGGACTATGTATCAGCTGCCCGTTCGTAATATGTTTACATGATACGTGACACCAAACATGCGCATAAAAGAGTGTTTCCTGCTCGTCACTTGGCTCATAGATGGCGCTGACTGACACTCCTACTTCTAAATTCACATATAAACCCAAAAAAGTGGATGGAGGAAATGTCGCTGTGATAGCTCAGTGGTTGGAGCATCGAACGCGTTAATCGAAGGTCGTACGTTCGATTCCTGCTCAAAGCTGCTTATTTTTTCACCCACTTTTCTTTCTTCCTAATTACATTCCATTGGTTCTAATAACTTCCCCTATACATTCCTTGGCAGTACTGTCTGTTAGATCTTATTATATTGTGTCAAAACACAGAAAAACGAGCCCTTAGAAATACACTTCTTTCCCTTATTCATTAAGGAGGGTCTAGTAATGGCAGATTTGTTGTCATTAGGTTGTATATGAGGGACTATTGATCAGCTGCCCGCTTGTAATAGGTGCACGTGCTACGTGACACCAAACATGCGCATAAAAGTGTGTTTCACACTCGTTGCTTGGCTTATAGATGGTGCTTACTGAAACTCCTACTTTTAAATTAACACATAAACCCAAAAAAGTGGATGGAGGGAAGGCCGCTTCGATAGCTCAGTGGTTAGAGCATCGAACGCGTTATTCGAAGGTCGTAGGCTTGATTCCTGCTCACGGCTGGTTATTTTAGGGGCGAAGCTCTTCATGGCGTGGCTTGTGCCTCCTTCGTAGTACCTAACCACCAGTGGCATATACCCGAAATAGGTATAACATTCGACCTCCAAGGTGGTTCCGGTGAGAGATGTCTGCTGTGTGTTGTTTAACAATAAAAAATAGTGCTCAATGTACCTGCCAATGGCTGTTAATAGGGAATGAGAGACAGGAGCATTCAACTTTTAGTCAACGCACACGCTGCGATCCCCATTAGTAGCCTATCGCATGTACATTGAGCACTATCGGACAAGAAAGTGTTGCTACATTACACTCGCTGGGTGTAACCTCCTTAGTTTTAGAAAGGCTTAGCGAGCGTTGAGCAGCAGGGCTATGAATAGAATGAACTAGTATATACCATGAATGAATTCGAGGTGGTTAAAAGGGGAAGCAGATACGAAGCGCAAGCCGTAGGAAATTAAAAGCTGAATCCTGTCTCTCATTTCACATTAGTAGCCACTGGCATGTACATTGAGCACTATCTGACAGGAAAAGGCTGCTACGTAATGCTCGCTGGGCGTAACCTCCTTGGTTTTAGAAAGGATTAGCGAGCATTGAGCCGCAATGCCATAAATACAGTAAACTAGTATATATTATGAACTCGAGGTGGTTGAAGGTGGAAGGTAGACCCGAAGCGCAAGCCGTAAGATAGTGTGCGTGTGCCACCTCTCGTTTAGTCCTTGAAATGTGCACTGAATGGCGGTGCTTTTATATGCGGAATATATGATGAAAAGATGCTAGATGGGGGGACTTGGAGTGTTGAATAGATGGACGAACGGACACACAGACAGATGCATGGATGGACGCATGAACGGACGCAGGGGCGGATGCATGAACAAACGCAGGGACGGGCATACGAACAGACGCATAAACGGTCACACAGACAGACGCCTGGACAGACGAATGCTTCGCCCCACTCTCCATCATTTACTCCGTGGATATGCTGCCACTTTTTTTTCATCCACTTTTTATTTTTCCTGTTTACATTCTATTGGTGCTATTAACTTCTCCTATACATTCCTTGGCATTACTGTCTCTCAGATCTCATAATATTTCGTCAAAACACGGAAAAACGAGCCCTTAGGTATACACCTCTTTCCCCTATTCATTAATTAGGGTCTCGTACTGGCAGACTTGTTGTCATTAGATTGTATGCGAGGGACTATTGATCAGCTGCCCGCTCGTTATAAGTTCACGTGATACGTGACACCAAACATGCGCATAAAAGAGTGTTTCACACTCGTCGCTTGGCTTATAGATGGCGCTGACTGACACTCCAACTTCTAAATTCACATATAAACCCAAAAAAGTGGATGGAGGAAAGGCCGTTGTGATAGCTCATTGGTAAGAGCATCTAACGCGTTATTCGAAGGTCGTAGGTTCGATTCCTGCTCACGGCCGGTTATTTTTTCAACCACTTTTATTTCTTCTTATTTACATTTCATTGGTTATAATAACTTCCTCTACACATTTCTTGGCATTACTGTCCGTTAGATCTCATTATTATTTTCTCGAAACACGGAAAAGCGAGCCCTTAGGTACACACTTCTTTCCCTTATTCATTAACGAGGGTCTCGTACGGCCAGACTTGTTGTCATTAGGTTGTATACGAGAGACTATTGATCAGCTGCCCGCTCGTAATAGGTTGACGTGAATGGTGACACCAAACATGCGCATAAAAGAGTGTTTCACACTCGTCGCTTGGCCAATACATGGCGCTGACTGAAACTCCTACTTCTAAATTCACATATAAACCCAAAAAAGTGGATAGAGGGAAGGCCGCTGTGATAGCTCAGTGGTTAGAGCATTGAACGCGCTAATCAAAGGTCGTACGTTCGATTCCTGCTCACGGCTAGTTTTTTTTGATTTTCACCTACTTTTATTTCTTCCTATGTACATTTCTTTGGTTCTAATAACTTCCTGTATACATTCCTTGGCATTACTGTCTGTTAGATCTCATTAATATAGTGTCAAAACACGGAAAAACGAGCCCTTAGATACACACCTCTTTCCCTTATTCATTAACGAGGGTCTCGTACTGGCAGACTTAAGGCATTAGGTTGTATACGAGGGACTATTGATCAGCTGCCCGCTCGTAATAAATTCACGTGATACGTGCCACCAAATATGTGCATAAAAGAGTGTTTCACACTCGTCGCTTGGCATATAGATGGCGCTGACTGACACTCCTACTTCTAAATTCACGTGTAAACCCAAAAAAGTGGATGGAAGAAAGGCTGCTGTTATAGCTCATTGGTAAGAGCATCGAACGCGTTATTCAAAGGTTGTAGGTTTGATTCCTGCTCACGGCTGGTTATTTTTCAACCACTTTTTTTTCTTTTTATTTACATTCCATTGGTTCACTTATACATTCCTTGGCCTTACTGTCTGTTAGATCTCATTATTATTGTGTAAAAACACGGAAAAACGAGCCCTTAGGTATACACTTCTTTTCCTTATTCATTAACGAGAGTCTCGTATTTGCAGACTTGTTGTCATTAAGTTGTATACGAGGGACTATTGATCAGCTGCCCGCTCGTAATAAGTTCACGTGCTACGCGACACCAAACATGCGCATAAAAGAGTGTTTCACACTCGTCGCTTGGCTTATAAATGGCGCTGACTGACACTCCTACTTCTAAATTCACATATAAACCCAAAAAACTGGATGGAAGGAAGACCGCTGTGATAGCTCAGTGGTTAGAGCGTCGAACGCGCTAATCAAAGGTCGTAGTTTTGATTCCTGCTCCCGGCTGGTTATTTTAGTTTTTTACCGAATTTTGTTTCTTCTTGTTTACATTAAATTGTTTTAATAACTTCCCCTACACATTCCTTGGCATTACTCTCTGTTAGATCTCATTATTATTGTGTTAAAACACGGAAAAACGAGCCCTTAGGTATACACTTCTTTCCCTTATTCATTAACGATTCTCTCGTACCGGCAGACTTGTGGCATTAGGTTGTATACGAGGGACTATTGATCAGCTGCCCGCTCGTAATAAATTCACGTGATACGTGCCACCAAACATGTGCATAAAAGAGTGTTTCACACATGTCGCTTGGCATATAGATGGCGCTGACTGACACTCCTACTTCTAAATTCACATATAAACCCAAAAAGTGGATGGAAGAAAGGCTGCTGTAATAGCTCATTGGTAAGAGCATCGAACGCGTTATTCAAACGTCGTAGGTTCGATTCCTGCTCACGTCTGGTTATTTTTCAACCACTTTTCTTTCTTTTGATTTACATTCCATTGGTTCCCCTATACATTCCTTGGCCTTATTGTCTGTTAGATCTCATTATTACTGTGTCAAAACACAGAAAAATGAGCCCTTAGGTATACACTTCTTTTCCTTATTCATTAACGAGAGTCTCGTATTTGCAGACTTGTTGTCATTAAGTTGTATACGAGGGACTATTGATCAGCTTCCTGCTCGTACTAAGTTCACGTGCTACGTGACACCAAACATGCGCATAAAAGAGTGTTTCACACTCGTCGCTTGGCTTATAGATGGCGCTGACTGACACTCCTACTTTTAAATTCACATATACACCCAAAAAAGTGGATGTAGAGAAGGCCGCTGTGATAGCTCAGTGGTTAGAGCATCGAAAACGTTATTCGAAGGTCGTAGGTTTGATTCCTGCTCACGGCTGGTAATTTATTTTTCTCACCCACTTTTCTTTCTTCCTATTTACATTCAATTTTTGCTATTCAATTCCCCTATACACTCCTTGGCATTACTGTCTGTCAGTTTTCAATAATATTGTGTCAAAACACGGAAAAACGAGCCCTTACGTATACACCTCTTTCCCTTATTCATTAATGAGGGTCTTGTACCGGCAGACTTCTAGTCATTAGGATGTATACGATGGACTACTGATCAGCTGCCCGCTCGTATTATGTTCACGTGATAAGTGACAAAAAACATGTGCATAAAAGAGTGTTTCACACTCGTCGCTTGGCTTGTAAATGGCACTGACTGACACTAGTACTTCAAAATTCACATATAAACCCAAAAAAGTGGATAGAGGGAAGGCCGCTGTGATAGCTCAGTGGTTAGAGCATCGAATGCATTATTCAAAGGTCGTACGTTCGATTCCTGCTCAGGGCTGGTTATTTTTTCAACCAGTTTTCTTTCCTCTTATTTTAATTCCATTGGTTCTGATAACTTCCCCTCTACATTATTTGGCAGTACTGTCTGTTAAATCTCATTATTATTGTGTCAAAACACGGGAAAAAAAGCCCTTAGGTATACACTTCTTTCCCTTATTCATTAACGAGGGTCTCGTACTGGCAGACTTGTTGTCGTTAGGTTGTATACGAGAGACTATTGATCAGCTGCCCGCTCGTAATAGGTTGACGTGAATGGTGACACCAAACATGCGCATAAAAGAGTGTTTCACACTCGTCGCTTGGCCGATACATGGCGCTGACTGAAACTCCTACTTCTAAATTCACTTATAAACCCAAAAAAGTGGATGGAGGGAAGGCCGCTGTGATAGCTCAGTGGTTAGAGCGTTGAACGCGCTAATCAAAGGTCGTAGGTTCGATTCCTGCTCACGGCTGGTTATTTTAGTTTTTCACCGACTTTTGTTTCTTCTTGTTTTACATTAAAATGGTTTTAATAACTTCCCCTACACATTCCTTGGCATTACTGTCTGTTAGATCTCATTATTATTGTGTCAAAACACGGAAAAACGAGCCCTTAGGTATACACTTCTTTCCCTTATTCATTAACGATTGTCTCGTACCGGCACACTTGTGGCATTAGGTTGTATACGAGGGACTATTGATCAGCTGCCCGCTCGTAATAAATTCACGTGATACGTGCCACCAAACATGTGCATAAAAGAGTGTTTCACACATGTCGCTTGGCATATAGATGGCGCTGACTGACACTCCTACTTCTAAATTCACATATCAACCCAAAAAAGTGGATGGAAGAAAGGCTGCTGTAATAGCTCATTGGTAAGAGCATCGAACGCGTTATTCAAACGTCGTAGGTTTGATTCCTGCTCACGGCTGGTTATTTTTCAACCAATTTTCTTTCTTCTTATTTACATTCCATTGGTTCCCCTATACATTCCTTGGCCTTACTGTCTGTTAGATCTCATTATTACTGTGTCAAAACACGGAAAAATGAGCCCTTAGGTATACACTTCTTTTCCTTATTCATTAACGAGAGTCTCGTATTTGCAGACTTGTTGTCATTAGGTTGTATACGAGAGACTATTGATCACCTGCCCCCTCGTAATAAGTTGACGTGCTACGTGACACAAACATGCGCATAAAAGAGTGTTTCACACACGTCACTCGACTTATAGATGGCGCTGACTGACACTCCTACATCTAAATTTACATATAAACCCAAAAAAGTTGATGAATAGAAGGCCGCTGTGATAGCTCATTGGTAAGAGCATCGAACGCGTAATTTGAAGATCGTAGGTTCGATTCCTGCTCACGGCTGGTTATTTTTTCAACCACTTTTCTTTCTTCTTTTTACATTCCATTGGCTCTAATAACTTCCCCTATACATTCCTTGGCATTACTGTCTGTAAGATCTCATTATTATTTTGTCAAAACACGGCAAAACGAGCCCTTAGGTATACACTTCTTTTCTTATTCATTAACGAGGGACTCGTACTGGCAGACCTGTTGTCATTAGGTTGTATACGAGGGACAATTGATCAGCTGCCCGCTCATAATAAGTTCACGTGCTACGTGACACCAAACATGCGCATAAAAGTGTGTTTCACACTCGTTGCTTGGCTTATAGATGGTGCTGACTGAAACTCCTACTTTTAAATTAACATATAAACCCAAAAAAGTGGATGGAGGTAAGGCCGCTGTTATAGCTCAGTGGTTAGAGCATCGAACGCGTTATTCGAAGGTCGTAGGCTTGATTCCTGCTCACGGCTGGTTATTTTAGGGGCGAAGCTCTTCATGGCGTGGCTTGTGCATCCTTCGTAGTACCTAACCACCAGTGGCTTATACCCGAAATAGGTATAACATTCGACCTCCAAGGTGGTTCCGGTGAGAGATTTCTTCTGTGTGTTGTTTAACAATAAAAAATAGTGCTCAATGTACCTGCCAAGGGCTGTTAATAGGGAATGAGAGACAGGAGCATTCAACTTTTAGTCAACGCACACGCTGCGATCCCCATTAGTAGCCTATGGCATGTACATTGAGCACTATCGGACAAGAAAGGGTTGCTACATTACACTCGCTGGGTGTAACCTCTTTAGTTTTAGAAAGGTTTAGCGAGCGTTGAGCAGCAGGGCTATGAATACAATGAACTAGTATATACCATGAATGAATTCGAGGTGGTTAAAAGGGGAAGAAGATACGAAGCGCAAGCCGTAGGAAATTAAAAGCTGAATCCTGTCTCTCATTTCACATGAGTAGCCACTAGCATGTACATTGAGCACTATCTGACAGGAAAAGGCTGCTACGTAATGCTCGCTGGGCGTAACCTCCTTGGTTTTAGAAAGGATTAGCGAGCATTGAGCCGCAATGCCATAAATACAGTGAACTAGTATATATAATGAACTCGAGGTGGTTGAAGGTGGAAAGTAGACCCGAAGCGCAAGCCGTAAGAAAGTGTGCGTGTGCCACCTCTCGTTTAGTCCTTGGAATGTCCACTGAATGGCGGTGCTTCTATATGCGGAATATATAATGAAAATATGCTAGATGGGGGGACTTGGAGTGTTGAATATATGGACGAACGGACACACAGACAGATGCATGGATGGACGCATGAACGGACGAAGGGGCGGATGCATGAACAAACGCAGGGACGGGCATACGAACAGACGCATAAACGGTCAACCAGACAGACGCCTGGACGGACGAATGCTTCGCCCCACTCTCCATCATTCACTCCGTGGATATGCTGCCATTTTTTTCATCCACTTTTTATTTTTCCTGTTTACATTCTATTGGTGCTATTAACTTCCCCTATACATTCCTCGGCATTACTGTCTCTCAGATCTCATAATATTTCGTCAAAACAAGGAAAAACGAGCCCTTAGGTATACACCTCTTTCGCCTATTCATTAATGAGAGTCTCGTACTGGCAGACTTGTTGTCATTAGATTGTATGCGAGGAACTATTGATCAGCTGCCCGCTCGTTATAAGTTCACGTGATACGTGACACCAAACATGCGCATAAAAGAGTGTTTCACACTCGTCGCTTGGCCTATAGACGGCGCTGACTGACACTACTACTTCTAAATTCACATATAAACCCCCAAAAAGTGGATGGAAGAAAGGCCGCTGTGATAGCTCATTGGTTAGAGCATCAAAAGCGTTATTCGAAGGTCGTAGGTTCGATTCCTGCTCACGGCTTGTTATTTTTCCACCTCTTTTCTTTCTTCTTATTTGCATTCCATTGGTTCTAATAACTTCCCCTATACATTCCTTGGCATTACTGTCTCTTAGATCTTATTAATATTGTGTCAAAACACAGAAAAACGATCCCTTAGGTATACACTTCTTTCCCTTATTCATTAAGGAGAGTCTCGTAATGGCAGACTTGTTGTCTTTAGGTTGTATACGACGGACTATTGATCTGCTGCCCGCTTGTAATAAGTACCCGTGCGACGTGACACCAAACACGCGCATAATAGAGTGTTTCACACTCGTCGCTTGGCTTATAGATGGCGCTGACTGACACTCCAACTTCTAAATTCACATATAAACCCAAAAAAGTGGATGGAGGAAAGGGAGTTGTGAAAGCTCATTGGTAAGAGCATCTAACGCGTTATTCGAAGGTCGTAGGTTCGATTCCTGCTCACGGCCGGTTATTTTTTCAACCACTTTTATTTCTTCTTATTTACATTCCATTGGTTCTAATAACTTCCTCTACACATTTCTTGGCATTACTGTCTGTTAGATCTCATAATTATTTTGTCGAAACACGGAAAAGCGAGCCCTTAGGTACACACTTATTTCCCTTATTCATTAAGGAGGGTCTCGTACAGCCAGAGTTGGTGTCATTAGGTTGTACGAGGGACTATTGATCCGCTGCCCCCTCGTAATAGGTTCACGTGATACGTGACACAAAACATGCGCATAAAAGAGTGTTTCACACTCAACGCTTGGCTCATAGATGGCGCTGACTGACACTCCTACTTCTAAATTCACATATAAACCCAAAAAACTGGATTGAGGGAAGGCCGCTGTGATAGCTCAGTGGTTAGAGCATCGAATGCGTTATTCGAAGGTCGTACGTTCGATTCCTGCTCAGGGCTGGTTATTTTTTCAACCATTTTTCTTTCCTCTTATTTTATTTCCATTGGTTCTAATAACTTCCCCTCTACATTCTTTGGCAGTACTGTCTGTTAAATCTCATTAATATTGTGTCAAAACACGGAAAAAAAAGCCCTTAGGTATACACTTTTTTCCCTTATTCATAAACGAGGGTCTCGTACTGGCAGACTTGTTGTCATTAGGTTGTATACGAGAGACTATTGATCAGCTGCCCGCTCGTAATAGATTGACGTGAATGGTGACACCAAACATGCGCATAAAAGAGTGTTTCACACTCGTCGCTTGGCCAATACATGGCGCTGACTGCAACTCCTACTTATAAATTCACATATAAACCTAAATAAGTGGATGGAGGGAAGGCCGCTGTGATAGCTCAGTGGTTAGAGCTTCGAACGCGCTAATCAAAGGTCGTAGGTTCGATTCCTGCTCACGGCTGGGTATTTTAGTTTTTCACCGACTTTTGTTTCTTCTTTTTTACATTAAAATGGTTTTAATAACTTCCCCTACACATTCCTTGGCATTACTGTCTGTTAGATCTCATTATTATTGTGTCAAAACACGGAAAAACGAGCCCTTAGGTATACACTTCTTTCCCTTATTCATTAACGATTGTCTCGTACCGGCAGACTTGTGGCATTAGGCTGTATACGAGGGACTATTGATCAGCTGCCCGCTCGTATTAGGTTCACGTGCTACGTGACACTAAACATGCGCATATAAGAGTATTTCACACTTGTTGCTTGGACCATACATAGCGCTGACTGAAACTCCTACTTCTAAATTCACATATAAACCCAAAAAAGTGGATGGAGGGAAGGCCACTGTTATAGCTCAGTGGTTAGAGCATTGAACGCGCTAATCAAAGGTCGTACGTTCGATTCCTGCTCACGGCTGGTTTTTTTAATTTTTCACCTACTTTTCTTTCTTCCTATGTACATTTCTTTGGTTCTAATAACTTCCTGTATACATTCCTTGGCATTACTGTCTGTTAGATCTCAGTAATATTGTGTCAAAACACGGAAAAACGAGCCCTTAGATATACACCTCTTTCCCTTATTCATTAACGAGGGTCTCGTACTGGCAGACTTAAGGCATTAGGTTGTATACGAGGGACTATTGATCAGCTGCCCGCTCGTAATAAATTCACGTGATACGTGCCACCAAACATGTGCATAAAAGAGTGTTTCACACACGTCGCTTGGCTTATAGATGGCGCTGACTGACATTCCTACTTCTAAATTCACGTATAAACCAAAAAAAGTGGATGGAAGAAAGGCTGCTGTAATAGCTCATTGGTAAGAGCATCGAAATCGTCATTCAAAGGTCGTAGGTTCGATTCCTGCTCACGGCTGGTTATTTTTCAACCACTTTCCTTTCTTTTTATTTACATTCCATTGGTTCCCTTATACATTCCTTGGCCTTACTGTCTGTTAGATCTCATTATTATTGTGTCAAAACACGGAAAAACGAGCCCTTAGGTATACACTTCTTTTCCTTATTCATTAACGAGAGTCTCTTATTTGCAGACTTGTTGTCATTAAGTTGTATTCGAGGGACTATTGATCAGCTGCCCGCTCGTAATAAATTCACGTGGTACGTGACACCAAACATGCGCATAAAAGAGTGTTTCACACTCCTCGTTTGGCTTATAAATGGTGCTGACTGACACTCTTACTTCTAAATTCACATATAAACCCAAAAAACTGGATGGAAGGAAGGCCGATGTGATAGCTCAGTGGTTAGAGCATCGAATGCGTTTTTCGAAGGTCGTACGTTTGATTCCTGCTCACGGCTCGTTATTTTAATTTTTCACCCAGTTTTCTTTCTTCCTATGTACAATTCGTTGGTTCTAATAACTTCCCCTATACATTCCTCGGCATTACTGTCTGTTAGATCTTATTGTTATTGTGTCAAAACACAGAAAAACGAGCCATTAGGTATACACTTCTTTCCCTTATTCATTCAGGAGGGTCTCGTAATGGCAGACTTGTTGTCATTAGGTTGTATACGAGGGACTATTATTCAGCTGCCCGCTCGTAATAAGTGCACGTGCTACGTGACACCAAAAATGCGCATAAAAGAGTGTTTCACACTCTTTGCTTGGCTTATAGACGGCGCTGACTGACACTCCAACTTCTAAATTCACATATAAACCCAAAAATGTGGATGGAGGGAAAGCCGCTGTGATAGCTCAGTGGCTAGAGCATCGAAAACGTTATTCGAAGGTCGTAGGTTCGATTTCTGCTCACGGCTGGTTATTTTTTCAACCACTTTTGTTTCTTTTCATTTACATTCCGTTAGTTCTGATAACTTCCTCTATATATTTCTTGGAATTACAGTTATTTATATCTCTATAATATTGTGTCAAAACAATTAAAAACGAGCCCTTAGGTATACACTTCTTTCTCTTATTCATTAACGAGAGTCTCGTACTGGCAGACTTGTTGTCATTAGGTTGTATACGAGAGACTATTGATCACCTGCCCCCTCGTAATAAGTTGACGTGCTACGTGACACAAACATGCGCATAAAAGAGTGTTTCACACACGTCACTCGACTTATAAATGGCGCTGACTGACACTCCTACATCTAAATTTTCATATAAACCCAAAAAAGTTGATGAATAGAAGGCCGCTGTTATAGCTCTGTGGTTAGAGCATCGAACGCGTTAATCGAAGGTCGTACGTTCGATTCCTGCTCACGGCTGCTTATTTTTTCACCCACTTTTCATTCCTCCTATTTACATTCCATTGGTTCTATTAACTTCCCTACAGAATCCTTGGCATCACTGTCTGCTAGAGCTCATAATTATTCTTTCAAAACACGGAAAAACGAGCCCTTAGGTAAACACATCATTCGCTTGTTCATTAACGAAGGTCTCGTATTGGCAGACTTGTTGTCATCGGGTTGTATACGAGGGACTATTAATCAGCTGCCCACCCGAAATAAGTTCACGTGCTACGTGACACCAAACATGCGCACAAAAGAGTGTTTCACACTCGTCGCTTGGCTTATAGATGACACTGACTGACACTCCTACTTCTAACTTCACATATAAACCCAGAAAAGTGGATGCAGGGAAGGCCGCTGTGATAGCTGAGTGGTTAGAGCATCAAACGTGTTATTCGGAGGTCCTAGGTGTGATTCGTGCTCAAGGCTGGGTATTTTATTTTTTCAACCATTTTTTCTTTCCTCCTATTTTAAATCCATTGGTTGTAATAACTTCCCCTCTACATTCTTTCGCAGTACTGTCTGTTATATCTCATTAATATTGTGTCAAAACACGGAAAAACAAGTCCTTAGGTATACACTTTTTTCCCTTATTCATGAACGAGGGTCTCGTACTGGCAGACTTGTGGCATTAGGTTGTATACGAGGGACTATTGATCAGCTGCCCGCTCGTAATAAATTCATGTGATACGTGCCACCAAACATGTGCATAAAAGAGTGTTTCACACTCGCCCCTTGGCATATAGATGGCGCTGACTGACACTCCTACTTCTAAATTCACATATAAACCCAAAAAAGTGGATGGAAGAAAGGCTGCTGCAATAGCTCATTGGTAAGAGCATCGAACGCGTTATTCGAAGGTCGAAGGTTCGATTCCTGCTCACGGCTGCTTAATTTATTTTTCTCACCAACTTTTCTTTCTTGCTATTTAAATTCCATTGGTTCTATTAACTTCCCCTATACACTCATGGCATTACTGCCTGTCAGATCTTATTATTATTGTGTCAAAACACAGAAAAACGAGCCAATAGGTATACACTTCTTTCCCTTATTCATTCAGGAGGGTCTCGTAATGGCAGACTTGTTGTCATTAGGTTGTATACGAGGGACTATTAATCAGCTGCCCGCTCGTAATAAGTGCACGTGCTACGTGACACCAAAAATGCGCATAAAAGAGTGTTTCACACTCTTTGCTTGGCTTATAGATGGCGCTGACTGACACTCCAACTTCTATATTCACATATAAACCCAAAAATGTGGATAGAGGGAAGGCCGCTGTGATAGCTCAGTGGCTAGAGCATCGAAAACGTTGCTCGAAGGTCGTAGGTTCGATTCCTGCTCACGGCTGGTTAATTTATTTTTCTCACCAACTTTTCTTTCTTGCTTTTTAAATTCCATTGGTTCTATTAACTTCCCCTATACACTCCTTGGCATTACTGCCTGTCAGATCTTATTATTATTGTGTCAAAACACAGAAAAAACGAGCCATTAGGTATACACTTCTTTCCCTTATTCATTCAGGAGGGTCTCGTAATGGCAGACACGTTGTCATTCGGTTGTATACGAGGGACTATTAATCAGCTGCCCGCTCGTAATAAGTGCACGTGCTACGTGACACCAAAAATGCGCATAAAAGAGTGTTTCACACTCTTTGCTTGGCTTATAGATGGCGCTGACTGACACTCCAACTTCTAAATTCACATATAAACCAAAAATGTGGATGGAGGGAAGGCCGCTGCGATAGCTCAGTGGCTAGAGCATCGAAAACGTTATTCGAAGGTCGTAGGTTCGATTCCTGCTCACGGCTGGTTAATTATTTTTTTCACCCACTTTTCTTTCTTGCTATTTAAATTCCATTGGTGCTATTAACTTCCCCTATACACTCCTTGGCATTACTGCCTGTCAGATCTCATTATTATTGTGTCAAAACACGGAAAAACGAGCCCTTAGGTATACACCTCTTTCCCTTATTCATTAATGAGGGTCTTGTACCGGCAGACTTGTTGTCATTAGGTTGTATACGAGGGACTATTGATAAGCTGCCCGCTCGTAATAGGTTCACGTGCTACGTGACACCAAACATGCGCATAAAAGAGTGTTTCACACTCGTTGCTTGGCTCATAGATAGCGCTGACTTACACTCCAACTTCTAAATTCACATATACTCCCAAAAAAGTGGATGGAGAGAAGGCCGCTGTGATAGCTCAGTGGTTAGAGCATCGAAAACGTTATTCGAAGGTCGTAGGTTCGATTTCTGCTCACGGCTGGTTATTTTTTCAACCACTTTTGTTTCTTTTAATTTACATTCCGTTAGTTCTG
Source organism: Rhipicephalus annulatus (assembly GCA_013436015.1). Lineage (NCBI taxonomy): Eukaryota > Metazoa > Arthropoda > Arachnida > Ixodida > Ixodidae > Rhipicephalus > Rhipicephalus annulatus. Next base: position 26,717 of record WOVY01007481.1, read on the forward strand.
ATAACTTCCCCTATACATTTCTTGGAATTACAGTTATTTATATCTCTATAATAGTGTGTCAAAACAAGGAAAAACGAGCCCTTAGGTATACACATCTTTCCCTTATTCATTAACGAGAGTCTCGTACTGGCAGACTTGTTGTCATTAGGTTGTATACGAGAGACTATTGATCACCTGGCCCATCGTAATAAGTTGACGTGCTACGTGACACAAACATTCGCATAAAAGAGTGTTTCACACACGTCACTCGACTTATAGATGGCGCTGACTGACACTCCTACATCTAAATTTACATATAAACCCAAAAAAGTTGAATAGAAGGCCGCTGTTTTAGCTCTGTGGTTAGAGCATCGAACGCGTTAATCGAAGGTCGTACGTTCGATTCTTGCTCACGGCTGCTTATTTTTTCACCCACTTTTCATTTCTCCTATTTACATTCCATTGGTTTTATTAACTTCCCTACAGAATCCTTGGCATCACTGCCTGCTAGAGCTCATAAATATTGTGTCAAAACACGGAAAAACGAGCCCTTAGGTAAACACATCATTCCCTTGTTCATTAACGAAGGTCTCGTATTGGCAGACTTGTTGTCATTGGGTTGTATACGAGGGACTATTCATCAGCTGCCCACCCGAAATAAGTTCACGTGCTACGTGACACCAAACATGCGCACAAAAGAGTGTTTCACACTCGTCGCTTGGCTTATAGATGGCACTGACTGACACTCCTACTTCTAACTTCACATATAAACCCAGAAAAGTGGATTCAGGGAAGGCCGCTGTGATAGCTCAGTGGTTAGAGCATCAAACGTGTTATTCGGAGGTCCTAGGTGTGATTCCTGCTCATGGCTGGGTATTTTATTTTTTCAACCATTTTTCTTTCCTCTTATTTTAATTCCATTGGTTCTAATAACTTCTCCTCTACAATCTTTGGCAGTACTGTCTGTTAAATCTCATTAATATTGTGTCAAAACACGGAAAAACAAGCCCTTAGGTATACACTTCTTTCCCTTATTCATTTACGAGGGTCTCGTACTGGCAGACTTGTTGTCATTAGGTTGTATACGAGAGACTATTGATCAGCTGCCCGCTCGTAATAGGTTGACGTGAATGGTGACACCAAACATGCGCATAAAAGAGTGTTTCACACTCGTCGCTTGGCCAATACATGGCGCTGACTGAAACTCCTACTTCTAAATTCACATATAAATCCAAAAAAGTGGATGGAGGGAAGGCCGCTGTGATAGCTCAGTGGTTAGAGCATCGAACGCGCTAATCAAAGGTCGTAGGTTCAATTCCTGCTCACGGCTGGTTATTCTAGTTTTTCACCGACTTTTGTTTCTTCTTGTTTACATTAAAAGGGTTTTAATAACTTCCCCTACACATTCCTTGGCATTACTGTCTGTTAGATCTCATTATTATTGTGTCAAAACACGGAAAAACGAGCCCTTAGGTATACACTTCTTTCCCTTATTCATTAACGATTGTCTCGTACCGGCAGACTTGTGGCATTAGGTTGTATACGAGGGACTATTGATCAGCTGCCCGCTCGTAATAAATTCGCGTGATACGTGCCACCAGACATGTGCATAAAAGAGTGTTTCACACTCGCCGCTTGGCATATAGATGGCGCTGACTGACACTCCTACTTCTAAATTCACATATAAACCCAAAAAAGTGGATGGAAGAAAGGCTGCTGTAATAGCTCATTGGTAAGAGCATCGAACGCGTTATTCAAACGTCGTAGGTTCGATTCCTGCTCACGGCTGGTTATTTTTCAACAACTTTTTTTCTTTTTATTTACATTCCATTGGTTCCCCTATACATTCCTTGGCCTTACTGTCTGTTAGATCTCATTATTATTGTGTCAAAACACGGAAAAATGAGCCCTTAGGTATACACTTGTTTTCCTTATTCATTAACGAGTGTCTCGTATTTGCAGACTTGTTGTCATTAGGTTGTATACGAGGGACTAATGATCAGCTGCCCGCTCGTAATAAGTTCACGTGCTACGTGACACCAAACATGCGCATAAAAGAGTGTTTCACACTCGTCGCTTGGCTTATAAATGGCGCTGACTGACACTCCTACTTCTAAATTCACATATAAACCCAAAAAACTGGATGGAAGGAAGGCCGATGTGATAGCTCATTGGTTGGAGCATCGAATGCGTTTTTCGAAGGTCGTACGTTTGATTCCTGCTCACGGCTCGTTATTTTTATTTTTCACCCAGTTTTCTTTCTTCCTAAGTACATTTCTTTGGTTCTAATAACTTCCCCTATACATTCCTTGGCATTACTGTCTGTTATATCTTATTAATATTGTGTCAAAACACAGAAAAACGAGCCATTAGGTATACACTTCTTTCCCTTATTCATTCAGGAGGGTCTCGTAATGGCAGACTTGTTGTCATTAGGTTGTATACGAGGGACTTTTAATCAGCTGCCCGCTCGTAATAAGTGCACGTGCTACGTGACACCAAAAATGCGAATAAAAGAGTGTTTCACACTCTTTGCTTGGCTTATAGATGGCGCTGACTGACACTCCAACTTCTATATTCACATATAAACCCAAAAATGTGGATCGAGGGAAGGCCGCTGTGATAGCTCAGTGGCTAGAGCATCGAAAACGTTATTCGAAGGTCGTAGGTTCGATTCCTGCTCACGGCTGGTTAATTTATTTTTCTCACCAACTTTTCTTTCTTGCACTTTAAATTCCATTGGTTCTATTAACTTCCCCTATACACTCCTTGGCATTACTGCCTGTCAGATCTTATTAATATTGTGTCAAAACACAGAAAAACAAGCCATTAGGTATACACTTCTTTCCCTTATTCATTCAGGAGGGTCTCGTAATGGCAGACTTGTTGTCATTAGGTTGTATACGAGGGACTATTAATCAGCTGTCCACTCAGAATAAGTGCACGTGCTACGTGACACCAAAAATGCGCATAAAAGAGTGTTTCACACTCTTTGCTTGGCTTATAGATGGCGCTGACTGACACTCCAACTTCTAAATTCACATATAAACCAAAAATGTGGATGGAGGAAAGGCCGCTGCGATAGCTCAGTGGCTAGAGCATCGAAAACGTTATTCGAAGGTCGTAGGTTCGATTCCTGCTCACGGCTGGTTAATTTATTTTTCTCACCCACTTTTCTTTCTTGGTATTTAAATTCCATTGGTGCTATTAACTTCCCCTATACACTCCTTGGCATTACTGCCTGTCAGATCTCATTATTATTGTGTCAAAACACGGAAAAACGAGCCCTTAGGTATACACCTCTTTCCCTTATTCATTAATGAGGGTCTTGTACCGGCAGACTTGTTGTCATTAGGTTGTATACGAGGGACTATTGATCAGCTGCCCGCTCGTAATAGGTGCACGTGCTACGTGCCACCAAACATGTGCATAAAAGAGTGTTTCACACATGTCGCTTGGCTCAAAGATAGCGCTGACTTACACTCCAACTTTTAAATTCACATATACACCCAGAAAAGTGGATGGAGAGAAGGCCGCTGTGATAGCTCAGTGGTTAGAGCATCGAAAACGTTATTCGAAGGTCGTAGGTTCAATTTCTGCTCACGGCTGGTTATTTTTTCAACCACTTTTGTTTGTTTTCATTTACATTCCGTTAGTTCTGATAACTTCCCCTATGCATTTCTTGGAATTACAGTTATTTATATCTCTATAATATTGTGTCAAAACAAGGAAAAACGAGCCCTTAGGTATACACTTCTTTCCCTTATTCATTAACGAGAGTCTCGTACTGGCAGACTTGTTGTCATTAGGTTGTATACGAGAGACTATTGATCTCACCTGCCCCCTCGTAATAGGTTGACGTGCTACGTGACACAAACATGCGCATAAAAGAGTGTTTCACACACGTCACTCGACTTATAGATGGCGCTGACTGACACTCCAACATCTAAATTTACATATAAACCCAAAAAGTTGATGAATAGAAGGCCGCTGTTATAGCTGTCGTTAGAGCACCGAACGCGTTAATCGAACGAAGGTCGTACGTTCGATTCCTGCTCACGGCTGCTTATTTTTTCACCCAATTTTCATTCTTCGTATTTACATTCCATTGGTTCTATTAACTTCCCTACAGAATCCTTGGCATCACTGTCTGCTAGAGCTCATAATTATTGTGTCAAAACACGGGAAAACGAGCCCTTAGGTAAACACATCATTCCCTTGTTCATTAACGAAGGTCTCGTATTGGCAGACTTGTTGACATTGGGTTGTATACGAGGGACTATTCATCAGCTGCCCACCCGAAATAAGTTCACGTGCTACGTGACACCAAACATACGCACAAAAGAGTGTTTCACACTCGTCGCTTGGCTTATAGATGGCACTGATTGACACTCCTCCTTCTAACTTCACATATAAACCCAGAAAAGAGGATGCAGGGAAGGCCGCTGTGATAGCTCAGTGGTTAGAGCATCAAACGTGTTATTCGGAGGTCCTAGGTGTGATTCCTGCTCACGGCTGGGTATTTTATTTTTTCACTCATTTTACTTTCTTCTTATTTACATTCCATTGGTTTTAATAACTTCCCCTACACATTCCTTGGCATTACTGTCTGTTAGATCTCATTATTATTGTGTCAAAACACGAAAAAACGAGCCCTTAGGTATACACTTCTTTCCCTTATTCATTAACGATGGTCTCGTACTGGCAGACTTGTTGTCATTAGGTTGTAAACGAGGGACTATTGATCAGCTGCCCGCTCGTAATAGGTTCACGTGCTATGTGACACCAAACATGCGCATAAAAGTGTGTTTCACACTCGTCGCTTGGCCTATAGATGGTGCTGACTGAAACTCCTACTTCTAAATTCACATATAAACCAAAAAAGTGGTTGGAGGGAAGGCCGCTGTGAAAGATCAGTGGTTAGAGCAACAAACGCGTTATTCGAAGGTCGTAGACTCGATTCCTGCTCACGGCTGGTTATTTTCATCCACTTTTGTTTCTTTTATTTACATTCCGTTAGTTCTGATAACTTCCCCTATACATTTCTTGGAATTACAGTTATATATATCTCTATAATATTGTGTCAAAACAAGGAAAAACGAGCCCTTAGGTATACACTTCTTTCCCTTATTCATTAACGAGAGTCTCGTACTGGCAACACTTGTTGTCATTAGGTTGTATACGAGAGACTATTGATCACCTGCCCCATCGTAATAAGTTGACGTGCTACGTGACACAAACATGCGCATAAAAGAGTGTTTCACACACGTCACTCGACTTATAGATGGCGCTGACTGACACTCCTACATCTAAATTTACATATAAACCCAAAAAAGTTGAATAGAAGGGCCGCCTGTTATAGCTCTGTGTTGAGCATCGAACGCGTTAATCGAACGTCGTACGTTCGATTCTTGCTCACGGCTGCTTATTTTTTCACCCACTTTTCATGTTCTCCTATTTACATTCCATTGGTTCTAATAACTTCTCCTCTACAATCGTTGGCAGTACTGTTCTGTTAAATCTCATTAATAGTGTGTCAAAACACGGAAAAAGTACAAAGCCCTTAGGTATACACTTCTTTCCCTTATTCATTTACGAGGGTCTCGTACTGGCCGACTTGTTGTCATTAGGTTGTATAACGAGAGACTATTGATCACTGGCCCGCTCGTAATAGGTGACGTGAATGGTGACACCAAAACATGCGCATAAAAGAGTGTTTCACACTCGTCGCTTGGCCATACATGGCGCAGACTGAAACTCCTACTTCTAAATTCAACATATAAATCCAAAAAGTGGATGGAGGGAAGGCCGCTGTGATAGCTCAGTGGTTAGAGCATCGAAACGCGCTAATCAAAGGTCGTAGGTTCAATTCCTGCTCACGGCTGGTTATTCTAGTTTTTCATACACCGACTTTTTTTCTTCTTGTTTACATTAAAAGGGTTTTAGTGAATAACTTCCCCTACACATTCCTTGGCATTACTGTCTGTTATAGATCTCATTAGTATTGTGTCAAAACACGGAAAAAATGAGCCCTTAGGTATACACTTGTTTCCCTTATTCATTAACAAGTGTCCTCGTATTTGCAGACTTGTGGTCATTAGGTTGTATACGAGGGACTATTGATCAGCTGCCCGCTCGTAATAGGTTCACGTGAATGGTGACACCAACATGCGCATAAAAGAGTGTTTCACACTCGTCGCTTGGC
>WOVY01007482.1:0-43676 GCA_013436015.1 Rhipicephalus annulatus
GACTGATCTCTCAAGTTTACTTCGAGTAAACGCAGGCTGTTACAGCAGAATTTTAATAATTTTCTTTTAGGGCTTGATCTAACCTACAAAAGAACACAATTTGGCCTTTTCGCAGAACTGATAATGCAAGTTTATGTTACAAACAATAGCTATACAATTACAGATACTACCCGTGTCACGAAAGTCAACCGTGGGTTAAGCTAATGCTCCTTCAATACTTATCAAATAAGTGTCTTGAAAATACATTTGCAAAAGCAACTGAGCGTTTCTAATAAAAAGCTCCTACAATAAACTTAAAGAAGAAAAATTACCTTTACGTTTCAAACTTGATTGCATAGGTAGTGGCTGCCCAGAAAAAGTTACACATTTCGAAAACGTTTGGCGACAAATCCTAATTGATAAATCCAGGGTGTGTGAAAAGAGGTATTCTAGTTGAGATTTCATCATCAATGACTTTCACACGTTTACAAAGCTCGTCCGCATGTAAGACATGGCAAACATTCAAACTATGCACCTTTAGGGCAAAGAGTTATTGTCGTAAAGACGGCTATTACGGTGCGAGAACATTATGCGAGAACATCTATTCACTACCATTTCCCTCGCGGGCACCTATAGCCTGCGCATATCAGTATATCATTTATCGTTCACTTCGACATGTGATGCACAAACAATGAAACGAATACATTGTTGCTTTATATTGTGAGTCTGGGGTAATCGGAGCTGACGTGCACGCTAAGTGGCTTGTTTTTGCACTGGAGGAACTCCTTCCGAATATGTTGCGGCCGAAGGCCTGAAGGCAGCTGGGCACCCTGTGTTGATATCGGTTTTATCTTTATTTCTTGCTCTCGTTGCCCCAATGTTTGCCGGTTTTAGGGGTGAAGCTCCTTAAGGCGTGGGTCTGTCCATATATATGTAGTACTACGTAGCCACCGGTGGCACATACTCGCTCTAGAGTGAGTATGTGCCACAGGGGATGCGAGATGAGAGATGGCGGTACTTGGAGTGCTCACTAGATAAACAGACGGACGGACGGATGGACACACAAACTATCAGACGGTCGGACGAATGGATAGACGCGTGCGAGTACGGACGTATGGACGCACAAACACACAGACAGATGGATGAATGGAGTCACGGATAGCTGCACGAACAGACGGACGGACGCATGCATGGATGTACGGATAGTCGCGTGGACGGACGGAAGCAAGAACGAACGGACGGCTGGAAGCACGGACGGGCTGACTGATGCTTCGCCCCACTCATCATCATTCACCCCGTGGATATGCTGTGATTTTTTTATTGTCTTTGTTCCTATTCATTTGTATTATTATCAACACGCTATAAGAACAAGATCAAGAAGATTTCTCATCAGCGTGAGCGTGCGCCCGAATATGGTAGATGTGGTTTGATGCTTAAAACGTCGAAACTATGACTACGGGGTATTTATTGTACTGTTTTTGTGAGTTCTATGTCGAATCGAAGATTTCATATATGCAATTTCACAGTTCAATCATTATATGTGTCTCTCTGTGCTGAGCAGTTACACGCAATTCCACCCCTAAGGAATCAGACTAAGGGTAACTTTCATTACTAATACATAAAAGCTATATGTTACAAAAGAACAATCACGTATTTTATAGGTGTCACAACAAATTACACACACTGGAATTGGGTTGACAATGAGGAGTTTTTGATATTTTCTTTGACAATATGTTCCAAGTGTTTTTCTCACAGTTTGTTTCATAGCACGGCCATCCTACATTTAGTTTCATGTCATAATATACTGGGAGTATGATGCGAGAAAACAGTCGTTACTCGCATAAATGTGATTGTCGGAATTCAACTATACAATATTTCAAAACAAAAATCTTGAAGGGCCAAAGGGTTTGCCTTCTTTCATTAAAGTTCGAACTTATGTGCTATTATGTAACATATATTCCACAGCCGTTCACAATGTCCGCCCAGTAGCGATAGGAATAATCCGGAAACGCACATCAGTGGCAAGTACGCTTTCAGGAGAACACGTTGAGGCAGAAGAAATGTCTAATGCATAAATGAGCTTTAACAAACATACAAGTCGAAAGAGTACATGGTTGACAGCTGGGCTAGCTGGTATGGCTCCGTATTATGTAGACCAGCTCGAAAGACAGGACAAGAAGTGGACACTATGAACGCTTCGTATTGTGCACTTTTTTTTGCGCTGCTTTAAATAATATGAAAGCAGTTCGTCTGGACGAAACAGCGAGAAACTTATAGCCAATTATTTCGTTGCTGGTCAAAAACGTTCTGGAGATAGAACTTCTAAATATCTCGCATACACATGTCCGTGGGTCTTAATGTGAGACTTTATATTTAACGAAGCATTCATTCAATTTTTGTCGCAGTTTTCGTGTTGTTTGATTTTAATTTATTTAAATGCATATGTAGCTTACATGTATATAAAAAATTTATACGCACAGCCTACTTCTACCTTTTTTTCATATTTTCTACTGTCCCATTTCTTCTCGCGGCTTCTAAGCTACCGCGCGTCGAAGTGTAGTGTCGGCAGCCTTAAAATTGCGTCGGTAAATCGATGTCGTGCGAGCGCATGGAGGTGGAGCTCAGCTGCTGATAAGCTGGCACCAGAAAAAGCAGTATTGCAAATTGATCAATGTGGTTCGGAATGCAGCATTCTCTTCTCTCAATTTTAGGCTCTTTATTTGAACTATGACAGGACGATGAGGTTTTTGTGCTTTGTTTTCGTCGTTTTAAAAATATGCAAAAAAAAAACTAATAATATGAGGTACGCTTTTAGAGAAAACGTTGTAGAGACATAAATAAGTAATAAGCATATTAGGAAACATTTGGGAGCCCTGGTTGAAAGAAAGTTTATCTACAGACAACTGCTATGCCACTGCAAAGTGTTGAAGTTGGAAGACGAGCCTTCTAATAGCGCTGATGACAGTTTAACAACGCGAAGTATCGGAGGACGCTGAAGACAGGAAACAGACAGGGTAGTTTACAAACGACACCTTCAAGTCCTTCTTTCATATTTAGGCGAAGCTTTTCCAACTCCCACACTTTGGGTGGTGGCGTTGTATGCGAAAAACCTGGTGTGTGTGAGCGTACCGAATAGTGGTCTTTGAAGTCGCACGTCATCTTTCGTTTTCAACTGGTCCATCGGTTGTAGGACTGTCGTTGATGAGCCCTTTTAATATTTCAATCGATGGTGCATCGACGAGCCTCACCATTCCGCTTTGCCGCGGTTTGTTGTTACCCCACTTCTCATTGCCATTGTACTTTCTCATAAAAGCTGAATTGTTGCACTGCTGAGCACGTGGATGACTGTTCAATTCTTGGATGAAGGGGGTAGTTAGAAAAAGAAGCATTGCACAATGCGGTGAAGAAAAAACAAGAAGAAAGAAAGAAACAAAGAAAAAGAAGAAGGAAGAAAGATAGAAAGAAAGAAACAAAGAGGGTACAGATATAAAGAAAGAAAGAAAGAAAGAAAAGAATGAAAGAAAGAAAGAAAGAAAGAAAGAAAGAAAGAAAGAAAGAAAATTGGCAGCTTCCACGCACAGTGGGAATCCATGATATGCGAAGCACGAATGAGAATGGTTGATATGTCGCTTTAAAATCAGCACAACGTTAGGAAGTGGAGGTAAATGATGCCGTACATGACTTCCGTGTTTATCACGTTTGGGTGTCTCGTTTACCTTCGTCATCTATTCACGTCACGTCATACCGAATTTAGTATATGTGGAGCTATCGAAACGGCTGCGAGCACGCTATGAGCGTGGTATGTTGTCATGTTCTTACATGACACGCGTGTCAAAATTATCATGTTTGCACCAGTAATATACTTGCGCCATTCATTAACGTCACGTAACACCAACTTTGGTATATGTGGAGCTAGCGAAATGGCCGCGAGCGCATCATGAAGGGGCCAATTATACTCTAATGTAGCGTTGACACGCGTGCACACTGGGCACAGTGACGCTACGTTAGCGAAACGCGAGCACTCTATAGCCTGACGCCAGGCGCAAACGGCTTGACCAGCGTCCGTCAGCGCGGCCCAACGGCGAACGGCCGGCGCAAAATGCGACATGCTGCATTTCGCGCCGATGCATTACCCAGACAGCGCTCCGTCTCCTTATTTCCGTTACGGAGGGGATGTCGGACGCGTTGAAACGCACATGCGTCAAAGCAACGCAGCGCGGCACGCGTCTGCGAGTATGTGGCAGGACGGGTGCCCCGGCGTGGCAACGGCGAAGTGACCCGACGAAATGATCGCCGGTGAGCATGCGCACCGGCATCACGTCGAAATGTATTGCACCTTGACTGTGGCATGTTGTCACGTTCTCACATGACACGCATCTCATGATTATCATGTATGCACCAGTATCGTACCTTCGTCATCAATTTACGTTCCATAATACCAAATTTCGAATAAACGTAGCTAGCGAAACAGCCGCCAGCGCATCATGAGCGTGGCATGTAGTCATGTCATCACGCATCTCATGATTATCATCTTGCAACCAGTCCCTACTTTCGTCATCTAGTTCACGTACTGTAATACCAAATCTCGTATATGTGACGCTAGCGAAATGGCCACGAGCGCATCATGAGCGTGGCATGTAGTGATGTTAGATGACGCGCATGTCATTATTTTCATGTTAGGGTCGGTCGCTTGTGTTCGCCATGCAATCATGTCATACCATTCCAGTTTTGCAATTTGCCATGGGAACGAAACCACCGCAAGAGCTGCAGGACCATAAAATGTAAATAATGACATTCATGACATCCGTGTCGCGATTTTCATGTTATTACTAGTCAAATATGTTCTTCTCACTGTCATGTTATGCCGTACAAAAGCTTGTTATTGATAGCATTATCGAAACGACCAGGACAGCAAAAAGTCGTAGGCAGCTAGATTAGATAGATAGATAGATAGATAGATAGATAGATAGATAGATAGATAGATAGATAAGATAGATAGATAGATAAGTAGAATGATAGACTAGACTAGCGATAGGATAAGATAGATAGATCGACCCGCGAAGTCGCTGAAGTCACTAATGAATGCTTCGTATTAAAGCAAGAAAATCAAGCCCACTCGACACCGTGAGAATTGCAGAAACGACGCAGCATAGCGAAAAATACGCCTGCCGTGGTGATACTCCGGTCTGTTGGCCTGAGGCAAAACTGTTGGTTGTCTGCCTGTGTCCCGGTGGCTGATTGTAATGAAACTAAAATTATATACCAAAAAGCAAAAATGGCTGATTCTGCCATCGTAATAATATAACACGAAAGTGAGATATGTCTTCATTGAAGTCGTGCTAAACGTGAAGTTTATATAAGAGCTTGTACCACTTCTGTTCGCGTCTCGCACTTATAGGCACCCGCCGCTGACCAGAGGGAGCTAGCTGCGTTGCTGGAACTAGCCCATACTAAGTTCGCTGACGTTGGCCGTAAGGGGCACGCATAAAACAGACGCGTGCATGCATCTCCGTGCATCCCGGCTGCGATTCGCCCACTCACGCGGCCATGGCATTTCATTTTGACTGACCCACCCATAGTATTGCATTTTATTGTGATAGCAATTATACGGCCACTCCCGGCTGGATTTCGCCGCCGGCGTCGACGTCGGCGTCGATGTCATGCACCGTATATGTATACGTATCAATATATATGAAAACACAAGAAAGAAAATACCTCAGAAAATGACTCCGGCGTGCAGAATCGAACGCGGGACCTCCGCGTCATTACTGCGAGGCGTTAACCCATGAGCCACCGAAGGGCACCCCCCGTGAAGGTTAAAACGTCAAGCTATTTCCATCTACTACTTACCGCTGTTGGCGGATGTCTCTGACGGGGGGGGGAGGGGGGGGACTGTCGTGGTTTCAGTATTATCAGCAAGATGGCGCAGTGAGCGCGCGGCGGCACTTATCTCTCACGCGTACTTTTACCCACGTAAGAGAATAATGAGGTGTACGCTCGATCAGGTGCCCTTATCTTGCAGTGGGGAAAATTTTACGTCTTGGCTAGCCCTTGAGTTTTGTCGAAATGATTATGTTGTAGTTACCGGGTACTCAAATGTCACTGCAATCGTTGCACAGCCTCCGTTTGCAAAAAGCGTTCGCTTTCGAGACACAGCGAAGTAACACTGAGAAACTTATTTGTGTTAATCTGTACATGTGAGTACGTTTGTGTGTCCTTTGTGCGTGAGAAACGCGGGGAACGTTTTGATCTCTTGCCATTCTGCGGTTGGCTTTCCAATTTGTTGATATCGCGTTGGTTGCTTCGCCTTTGCGGCAAAGCTGTGACTTTTTACTCCGCTAGGCATTGCGTTCTGGCGCTCCAGTCACGCTGTAAAACTCTACTACACGACGATAGTTATAGCGCGAGAACAAAACGACGACACAGAGACAAGAAGGACACCAAGGTTTCCTTCTTGTCTCTGTGTCGTCGTTTTATTCTCGCTCTATAACTATCATCATGCCATACCAACTAGCCCAAGCTGCCACACTTCTACTGCACGGTGCCTATAGGACCGTTTGGCTCATGGTTCTCATTAGTTGGAGATGTTGTAATTTTTGTTATCGCATTCACTGCTTCACCCTTGTGACGGGCCTATGGTGAGTGCTGCCTCAGGTGTTTCCCGTTTTCGCTAGCTTAAGGTGGTGGTTCCACTCCTTCCTTCTTGCAATAGTTCGATAGATGACACAAGGACGGTGCCACTCATCCACGCTTGCAAAAATCGAGAAAATTGCGCACGCAAGTACAGTAAGCGTCGCCTGCCTCGCGCGTTTCTTGTATCTTGCGCGAGACGGCGGAAATCAGCCGATGAAAAAAAATGGCACCATATCCACGGAGTGAATCATGGAGGAGCGGGGCGAAGAATTCGTCCGTCCATTCGTTCTTTCTTCCGTCCGTCCATACGTCCGTCAGTGTGACCGTCCATGCGTCCATCAGCCCATCCATGCGTGCGTCTGTTCGTGCGTCCGTCCCTGCGTTCGTCCATGCAGCCGCCCTGCGTCCGTTCATGCGTCCATCCATGCATCTGTCTATGTGTCCGTTCGTCCATCTATTCAACACTCCAAGTACCACCATCTCGCAACTTTTCATCATATATTCCCCATATAGAAGCACCACCATCCAGCGGACATTCCAAGGAATAAACGAGAGGTGGCACACGCCACACTTTCTTACGGCTTGCGCTTCGGGTCCACTTCCCACCTTTAGCCACTTCGAGTTCATGGTATATACTAGTTCACTGTATTCATGGCACTGCCAGCCGAAAGCTCGCTAAACCTTTCGAAAAACCAAGGAGGTTACGCCCAGCGAGTATGACGTAGCAAACTTTTTCAGTCAGACAGTGCTCAATGTACATGCCAATGGCTGCTGATGGGAAATGAGAGGCGGAGAGTTCGGCTTTTACTTTCTTATCGCTTGCGCTTCGGTATCTACTTCCCATTTTTAACCACCTCGAGTTCATTCTTGGTGTGTAGAAGTTCATTGTATTCATGGCACTGCGGCTCAACGGTCGCTAAACCTTTCTAAAGCTAAGGAGGTTACACCCAGCGAGTATAACGTAGCAACCCTTTCTTGTCAGATGTTGCTCAATGTACATGCCAATGGCTGCTAATGGTGATCGCAGCCTGCGCGTTAACTAAAAGCCGAATGCTCCTGTCTCTTATTCCCCATCAGCAGCCATTGACATGTACATTGAGCACTATTTTTTATTGTTCAACAACGCACAGCAGAAGTCTCTTACCGGCACCACCTTGGAGGTCATAATGTTATACTTGTTACAAAAATACGAGGGATGGACAGGTGCCGTCATTAAAAGCTTCGCACCTAAAAAGAGGCACAAGCGCAGACGGCGTCTTTCACCTACAATTCGCGAACTGTAGCCGTCGTTTCAACGACACGACAAAAGGTGCCCCAGTGCCCCGCCATGGTGGTCTAGTGGCTAAGGTACTCGGCTGCGAACCCACAGGTCGCGGGATCGAATTATAGATAGATAGATAGATAGATAGATAGATAGATAGATAGATAGATATATAGATAGATAGATAGATAGATAGATAGATAGATAGATAGATAGATAGATAGATAGATAGATAGATAGATAGATAGATAGATAGATAGATAGATAGATAGATAGATAGATAGATAGATAGATAGATAGATACGCTCAAAGCCGCCGAAGATCGCTAAGAAATGATTCGCTTCTGTTATGTTTCAATGAGACAGTTCGTGGCTTATTTTCAGGTGGAGCCCTCTTGTAGAGGCCCACTGGCCGAGGCGGCTTGCCGGGCCTGGTCTAGCGTTACCAGTTGGCTCCCCAGAGCCAGCTCGGAAAGCCGTGCATCCCAAAATCACGCAGTAGTGGAACACAGGCCAACATTAGCGTTCCTCCACTCGTTGAAGGCAACGCTTCTGCTTCATTCAAACAAGAATAGAAAAGACGAAAAAATAAGCATTCTGAAACCATACCCATTTACACAACAATCACGCTATACCCCTTCCCCACATTGCGACACACTTTCTCGTGTTCCCCGCATGCGAAAATTTGGGTGTATTTTTTAGTCCTATCAAAAAGGCGAATTTTCTTTCACAAAACACAGAGCTTTTCTATAAACAAAGTGAAATTGGTCATTGTTTTTTTTTTAACGATGTGTAATGAACCTTCCGCGCTTAGACTATTTTTATTTTGTAGCGTATCAAACAGGTCACCAGTTCATGTTTATTGACCCCATTTCAGCTTCCCATGTTCTCGCAGAAAATACCAAACTAGGCAACTTTATTCAATTTCGCTCTTGCGCAAAGCCTTCGAAGAACTGAGATACGTATATGAGCCATTATTTTTAGGCTGACATCAGTTTGTTACATTTCGGAAGATATCATTTTATGAAGAGCATCCCATAATGGTCTCTTGAAAACAAAAATTTTGTTTGACACCTTCTAGCTCACTCGGCGAAAAACTACAGACTGTTATAAATAGGTGGGCAATTTTTCAGCAACAGATATTAGCGAGCAGGATGAGTGTCGAAATTCGAGAAACATGTGCAAATTTTTTCAGCCATATCAGTTATGATCGAGAAAAGGGCAGGTTTATTTAGCATGGATTTACCCTAGAACTAACGCTTGCTTTCGATAAGAGTTTTCAAGCAGATTGGCTGTGACATCAGTAACCGCCTGTGGCTTCACGTTTCAGCTTCGCAGCTTAACAGTCTGTGCGAAATACTTGGGTGACAATTTTTTTTCTAGACAATACGTTCATTAGGTAAATGATCTGTTATGGCCATACTGTTTTTTCCGCAGTCACGATCATCAGCCTGACTACGCCCCCTACTGGGCGAATGCCTCTCCCGTCTTCCGCCAGTTAACCTGGTTATTTCTCTTTGCAGCATCGTTATTTCTGAAAACTCCCTAATCTCATCTGCTCACCTAACTTTCTGTCTCCCCCTCACCCGCTTGTCTTCTCTTGAATCCAGTGTGACCCTTATTAACCAGCGGATATCCTGCCAACGCGCTACGTTCCCGACCCATGTTCGTTCCTTGTTCTTGATTTCATTTACGATATTCTTAACCCCCTCTTCTTTCCTTACCCACTCTGCTCTCTTCCTGTCTTTACTGTTACACCTATGATTTTTCTTTCAATGGCTTGCTGCGTCGTCTTCAATTGAAGCTATAGCGCACTGAATCATGCAAGCACTTTTTTAAGCACACTGATGTGTGAATCTGTGCCCAGGAAAACCACAGCTCTAAACGCACTTTCTTTGATCTCCTACTGATAGATTTCCCATCTCGTCGAGCAGAGTGCATCGTACTCTAAATCATGTCTATTACCTACACACTGTGCACTCTGCTTTCTTACATTTTCTATGTATGTCAAAGGCTCCTGAATTTTTAATTGAAGCCGTTCAAACTGAACTCAAATACTTCTGATGTTCACAGCATGGTAGTTGACGAAAAAGGTAAAGAGTAAAGCATATCATCATCATCTATAGTCTAATGCATTCAGCATAGCGGTGGGCATAGGTCGGCAAACTTACTCGTGAGTCGATCCGCTCAGAATCCTTCAGATTCACATCAAATCATCAGTCTGAGTCTGAGAGAGTCCATATGAGTAATACTTTGGTGAATCTGAGTCCAAGTGAACCTTCAGCGCAAAATCTATTTCCTGAGTGAGTCTGAGGGACGTCCGCAATTTTACCGACCTGTAGGGGTAAGAAAAGAAAATAGAGTACAGAAGCATAGCCATTTGTAGTCTATGAAGTAGTAGGTGAGGAGGATAGAAATGGGGAAGAGGCGAGAGTGAAGCGTCACGTAACAATGTACAAGATAATATAGTGAGGTAGTGGAAAAGGGAAGTGAGAAGTATAGTAATGATAAGGAGGAGCAGACAGGGTTAAGCGTATGCTGCTTACATATACCATCAGAAGTTGGTGTAAAGGGAAGTGAGGGGGAGGAAGAGAGAGACAAGAGGGTGTTCAAGAAGAGACATAAAAAGAGACAGAAAGAAATAGAGATACGGAAAAGTGAGAAAGACAGGAAGAGATAAAGAGAGGCAAGGAAAGGAAGAGTAAGAACAGAAAGGAGCCGCAAGTCAGAAATAGGCAGAGGAAAAAAGTGGAAATGACCAGAGAGAAAAAGGCGTTGAAAATGCAGATAGATGACTCAAAAAGAAGAAAAACAGGAAAATTAAAAACAAGATATCAGGTCTCTTAGCTCCGGTTTCCTTCAGGCTCGGCACCTTTATTTTTCGTGCCAAATCATAACCAGGACTACCCATGTGGGAGACAAAAATGACTGGTTACAGCTTTGAACCAGGTCGATTGGTATACCTTTATTACGGAGTCCTGAGAGCCGAAAGATAAATTTCCATCTTATTTTTTAGCTTGGTATTTTATTACCCTTCCGCAGGAGTGCCATTTGTTCCTCATCCGTGTCCTCAGCTAGATGCCTCCTCTTGATTTCATTCCGACGGTGAAACCTTGTTGCTTTCAGTCTCTCTGACTCATTTTCAATATTTGCCAACGAATGTCACCAACGTCCGCTTCTATATATACACGATACAACGCCCACTGCTTCTCTCTTCTTGCATTTCTGTTTCACCGGCTCCTTTTCGGACGTCTGGCCAGATAGCGCAGCGAGTGGCAAAGCCATCCGCGGAGGTTGCTAAGCAACGGCTTAGCTCGTGTACAGTCACCAGCAACAGCGAAACATAGAAAATACGGCCAGTGTAGTTCCCGCTACAAAAATTGCGTTACTTGAAAACCACAGGTCGCGTGTCCCGCATACATCGAAAACAGCTCCTAAACAAAGCCGATCACCAAGACAAAAAGAGCGAAAACGAGGACGTCAGGAAATACAAACACATTCGAAAGAGGTGTCGAAAAAATAACGTGAGGTCTTATAAAGGGGGAGAAGTTATCTGTACAGTATAAGAAAATGTGAGCTGCGACAATGGCACCAAAAAGAATACGCAAATATAAATATTTCTTTACTTACATTACCCCCCGCACCTGGTGACATTGTCATGGTCAGCAAAGACAGTGCACTTTCTAAAGTGCGTTAGCAGCTACAAGAAATCGACGTGACGTCGATGTCCCGTACACGGTTCAATACCATGGCAGTCACGCTACTGAGAACGTCAAGCTAACGGAACTTGGTGCCCACTTACTTTCGCCGTTAGTGGAACGAGACCATTGAGCTTTCCTTCTTCCTTCCAGGCATTCTATTTGCATGTTTGAAAGTCGCACTACTCTTCGACATTTGCTTGGCAACGTAATAGAAACAGAATAAGAAACTCGCAACGAACACTGAGCTATTGGTCCTAGAAAAACAGATGTATGAATGAAAAGAGTTTATTTAGGTCCAATAGGTTGTGCTTGTGCCGTGTCTTGAAGCTGGTGGCTCCCATTTTACAATGGCCTAAAAGAATGATTATATACTCAATGGTAAAAATTGAAGAATATAAAAACACAAAGCAAACAAGCGAAATTCAAAACAAATAATCAAGTGTTTCAGAAATGGCCCTAAAAACAAATAAGGGCCTGAAGACGTGTGTCATTATGGATAAATTTTAAGTTGCATGTAAATTAAAGGAAGAAATAGTTCCCAATAGGTGTTGTTTGGACGATGCACCTATAGAGTAGAAGGGCTACTGACTTACTTATTATGGAGGGACATTGATACTGAGTCTACGGAATGCGCTGAAAGTCTTGCACACGCTCGTTTTTTTTTTTATTGCGATATCTGAACACTTTCCACTGGCTTTTGCAGCCGGTGTCGGCGTTGCCGTCACTCACCGTATATGTTTACGTAAGTATATATAGAAAATAGAAGAAAAAAGTCCTGAAAAAGTCTCCGGCATGCGGAATCGAACGTAGAACATCTGAGTTGACAATGTGAGGCGTTAACCAGTGATCCCCAGAAGAGAAAGTTCCCCAACGTTCTACCGGCAAGCTATTAATATCTATCGCTTACCGCTTGTGATGGGAATCTCGGGGGGAACTATAGTGTTTTCAGCGTTACGAGCAAGGCAGCGCGATGAGCGCGTGGTGGCGCGCGTTCTCATCTTCCAAGAGTACTTTGCCCCTCTGAGTGGAGAAGCCCGACGCGTGCTCCCGCGCCCTTGTCTCGCCGCGGGGACGATCGGACGTATCGGCTGGCATTAGACTTTGAATAGAACGTTTGTGTTGTAGTTACCGGGCACACAACGGCCATTGCAATCGTTCTACAGTCTTCATTTGCGAAAAGGGCTCGCTTTTTAGGCACAGCCAAGCAAAAACTAAGACGCTCATTCACGACCATCTGTACTTGTGAGTACGTTTCATGCGTCAATCGTGCGTGAGAAACGCGGTGCACATTTCGATCTGATTGCCATTCG
This sequence comes from Rhipicephalus annulatus, assembly GCA_013436015.1. Classification (NCBI taxonomy): domain Eukaryota; kingdom Metazoa; phylum Arthropoda; class Arachnida; order Ixodida; family Ixodidae; genus Rhipicephalus; species Rhipicephalus annulatus. The sequence goes on from WOVY01007482.1 coordinate 12,884, forward strand.
GTGCGTAACCTTCCGATTCGTTGCTATTGCGTTTATGTCTTCGCCTTTTGCGGCAAAGCTGGGACTTTTTTTTTGATGTTGTCGTTTGAACAATGTTCTGAAAAAATTCATAAGGGAAAAACTGACTGCACAATAATAGCCTTATTTAGCAATAGTTTACTTACAAATCATGTACATGCATTGCCGCAAGTTCTTTTCAATCTGTTGCACACTACTGAATAGATTAGTGCGGCGCTTTGTCACCACTACAGCATTAGCAAACTTAAAAACCAGCGCATAAAGTGAGTGGTGAATAAGATTGAGCTCTGACAATCACACCGTTCAGTCACGCATATTTAACGCCACGTGTGTTAAAGAGACGAAAATGGGGAAAATGGCAAAAACCAATGATCAACGCAATGATCAATTCATTGAACTCTTTAAAGCAACGTGAGAACACTAATAAAGTTTAATCAACAGTCTTCTTTTTCGAACAATTGCCCCACACTTCCAATTTCTCGTTGCGACGCATTTTGGTGAGCGGACGTGTAATTTGCTTTTGTTTGGGACGGTTTATTTTTGTTCGCTGATATGCTAGTGTTTGTTTCATAGACTCCAGCAATTACGCTCTGCACATAAAACCAGTGACAGTTCATTCAGAACTTCATTGAAAGCGCAACCTCGGGTTCTTTTTCATATTTCCCCTATCGGAAAAAAACGAATGGTGGGCATGGTGGAAACCACCACCCACCATTATAGTGGATTAGTGTAGTGGGTGAATGGTGGGAAATGCCCACCATGGCGCATGGTGGGTATGGTGGGTGCTGCAGTGCCGGCAACACTTTAGCGCGAAATGACGTCATAATCACCGTGACGAGCTGCCACAAAAAATAAAAAGAATTCTATAAAAACAGTATAAAAAAACACCCGTTCCGTAAAAAAAAAACACGGCGCCACGGGGGATCGAACGTGCAACCTGCCGATTCCCATACGAAGACGCTAACCACTGCGCCACACCAACATGACGTTATATGGGTGTTAAATACTCAGTTGGCATACAAACTTACGGTTCAACTTAAGTTATGTTTGTTGTGTACACAACATAGACAAGATCTACACCTGCTACTAAAAATTGCACATTTATTAAACACAAGCAACTGCGGCCTGTAACGATTGCCACTATGTTAACGGCACTAGTGCTATTTTTTTTTTTACAATTCACAACTTCAAGAAAAAAACCAAGTGGACTGGGGAGCAGCAATAGTTTACCGGCGGGGTGTGCCAAGTTTAATATCCGTTTCGCGCTCGTTCTAAAGGGTGACATCTGCTCACGCTTTATGAGGCCTCTAGGCTCATTCCATAGATACGCCCGCCTAATTTATTTGATTGAGCATTGGGATGCTTTTCGCGCAATGTAGAGGGCGGTCGCGCCAGCGCAATGCTGTAGCTTTTTCGCTAAAGCAACTTCATAACGGCTTGGCCAAAACGAATGCAGTGTGCCGGAAACATTACGCTTCATGTTGGTTCACCAAGCATGCAAATTGCCACGTCTGAGTTCTCGTACAAAAGCTAAAGAAGTGCCGGCGAGTGCGACCGGCGGCTGTCGGTGAGAAGACACTTAATTACGTTCTCTGGGAGTGCTTTAATCGCGTCGCATCGATGTTTGTTGCTTCTTGAGCGGACACCATACACAATGAAAAATGCTTCATTTAGGTTAATTGATGCCATGGCTGCGCTGTATTGTCATACTTAATCGTCGAAATCGTGTATTCTGAAACCCGGAAGCACGGATAACACAATTGTACGGGCTTGGTCGGTAGGCCTAACTTTGATGGAAATCATGGTGGTAGAACATGTAGTGTACTGATCCCAGATTGGTACACTATATAAATTGCCCGCCATTATAAGCCCACCCATCATCTGCTTACTGCTTCCCAGCATTATCGCGATGGTGGGCAGAGCTTCTCAGCTTGGTACACCATGTGGCCCACCATAACAAGCAGCACCCATCATCTGCTTAGTGCTTCCCAGCATTATCGCAATGGTGGGAAGAGTTTTCTCAACTTGGTACACCATGTAGCCCACCATAATATGCACCACCCACCATATGCTTAGGGCTACCCAGCATTATCGCAATGGTGGGCAGAGTGTCCCATTATTGCCCACTATCTAGCATCTGCTTTCCACCATCATTTCCACTTTACCCATCATCTGTACACCATACCACCCAGTATGTCCCGGCATAACCACCATATTTTCCACTACGTCCCACCATAGCCATCATAATTTCCACCATGCCCACTATTATTTCCACTATGCCCACTATTATTTCCACTACGCCCACCATGTTTTCCAGTATCCACCATGGCAATTTTTCTGATAGGGTCCCATTATCCATTATCGCACGAAATTCTGGTTGAACGCACTGACTGGTATATATTGCAGCAAGCCTAACATGATAAAAACACAAAATAAAGAATGTAGAAGAATGTTCTTCGGTCTATTCATATACACGAAAGTAGCACTGCAAGAGAAGCTGATCGATATTACCGACAAAAAAGAGCTTGCGATTGCTCTGGAGTGATTGACCATAGCAGAGAATCTTCTTTGTGTTTCTCAATCTTTCTTCTAGTATCTACCCTTTCTATATCCCTTATTTCCTGTTTCTTCTTTCATCCACTTTAATGTCATCACCATTACGCCTTTGTTCCTCATTCTTGCCTTTTTTATAGGCCACTATACTATACTGTACTTAGTATACTATACTATAGTATACTGCCACGCTCCTTTCTCATGTTTCGTTATCCCCCAATTACACGTGTAAGTGCTGCAACCATGCTCACTGTTTAAATACCATTGTGATAATCTAGAACCTTCCGATGTGATATGTACATTACCGGAACTATATAGTTCCTTCTGGAACTTACGTTGCCGCTAACAATAGCGCTGGAATATTCAACGACACATGTATACATGCCGATGCGTGTTACCGCTTGTGAGTTCATCGATGTTGATCGACAACATGAAGCTCCCAAATTACATTACGGCATAGAATGAGAAATGTTTGCGTAATTGGACATTCGTTTGTGCCCAAAGTGGCATTTTTTTCATCCACGTACGCGCAAGCACGAGGGATTCCGCAAGGGGCAGTCCTTTCTCCCGTTTTTTTTTTCAGTATAATAAATGAGTTATATACCACGACAATCAGGATGTACACACATACGTTTATGCAGATGACATCCCATTTTTTCCTTGCAACCGACAATAATCACAATCTATATCAGGATCTACAGTCATACTTATCAGGTCTAGAAGGGTGGCTTGACGCAGTACACCTGCATCAAGCCACCCATCAATGTGCGAAAATGCTTCGTACTACATCTTCCTTTGAAAGATCCCGTTCATACTTCGCTTAGTTATTATCTATAGTGTAGTCCACAGGTTGAGCAAATAAAATACCCTTGTGTGCTATACGATCGCTCCATGTCTTGGAAGCAACACATTGAATACACATCATCACAGGGTGTTCGTGCGGTCGGTTTGTTACGTAAAATTAATCAGAGTGAATTAGGCATGCGAAGGCAAACACTTTTATCATTATACTGCATGTGCATTCTGCTGGTTCTGGAATTTAGATGCATTATACGCTGGCGCTTTTGCTTACAAGCTTCGCCCGCTTATAATGCTTGAGAGGCAAGCCTTGCGTCTGTGCTTATGTCTTCCTAAGTTTGTAACAGTTAAAGTCTTGTATATGGAACCTAGGCTCCCTATACTTGATTCGCGTTTCAAATTATTGGCGGTAGAATCCTTTTTAAAGCTCTATGAATCCCCAGCAAGGCGTTCCGAAACAGTTTTTCTCCCAGCCCGAGTTGTTGTTTGGGGCATATTGTTCGAGATTTCACATGCCTCAAGTTCTTTATATGTAGTGCTCTTTTGACAACTTAAATTTCTATATAAGTGCTGCAACAACTTTAGTACAGCTTTATCGAAATACAGTTTGACCGAGTTTATCCAAAACAAGCGAACCTAATTTCAGACCACACTTTGAATTTTATTCTGAGGAATTATCTGGTTTATTCACCAATAAGGGCAGTCATGGCGCAGATGCTTTGCAAAATAAGAAAAATTAGGAATTGGAATATTTGCCCCTATTCTTGATCGGACATTTCCTCTATGCGTTTTAGATTTGTACCCATTTTGTGATAATTCTGGCTCTTCGCAAATTAACATCACCAACTAGTTTGGCTATAATTTTAACTGATTCGCTGTCAGTGTGTTCTTCTCTCACTGCAAATGAGAACTCCCACATGCTTAGTACTTTCAAATTATTAGTATCACCGTACATACAGCTGGTTATATTGATTTAGGTACCAGGGCATAAGAGAATTTTCCTCAATGAAATGGCGGATGCATTAGCTAAGTCATCACTACATGGCCTGGTTATTCATATATTACCAGCATCTAAATCCGTTATAGGGGCTAGATTTAGGAGGAAAATTATGGTAGAAGAATTTTCTTTGCCGTTCATAATATACACATCGAAATTTCAAAATGTAAATTTTCGTTGCAACAGTAAAATATATCACACGCGTGCAGTTGAAGTCGCAACCGCAAGACTGAGGCGTCATACTCCTTATCTCAATTTTTATTTACACATAACTTTTTGGCTGCTTCCCCTAATTGTTGGTTTTGTGGAGTCTTTCAAACAACAGACCATTATCTGATATAATGGAAAAAGTACGCTGCATTGGTGAAAATCACTAAAATGCCGCCTTCCATCGCGTAAGATTGGAGTTAACCACTCCAAATGTACTTTCTTTGGGGACTTTGACTCTGGTGTTCATTGACGGGAAACCTGACTATGCCTTGCAAGAGTTTATTAAAGCTTCAAAGAGATTGTCGATAACATAATATTATTTCAAAAATATTTTTTTCAAAATTGCTTTATTTATCCATTTTTTATGTTGTTGCTGAAAGCACCTGCTTGCTTTTATCCATTATTTATAATTGTGCATTTCTGATATTTATTTTCGCCCTTTTTCTCAACAGATTAAAAAACTTGAGCTTACAAATTAACAGTACTTTGTCAGAACTACCCGGTCCTTGGCCAATCCCCCTGTTGAGGGTGTGTGCCACAGATTCCAGGCCCTTCCTTCCTTCCATCGCTCGCTGCTGCGAAGCACTCCTCGGTGGTTTTCTGCGAACGCCAAAACGTTTGAAACAGCTCAACTAGTATAAAATGAGAAGTATTAAAGATGCAGAGGAATTTCGAATCCGCCTCTTTCACTCAACGGTCAGCGCCTGATGTACTTGTTCTAAATAAAACTGTTTTCGAAAATCTTTCTTAGGAAAACTGGCTGTTCACGACAATGAACAAGTCCACCTCGGTGTAACTGTGGCTATTGTGCTCAACGGCTGACTCGAAGGTCACTGGCTCTATCACGGCCATCGCACTTTGATGGAGGTGGAGTGGTAGAGTCCCGTGTACTGTGCGGTGTTAGTGCACGTTAAATAACACCAGATGGTCAAAATTCCCGGAGTCCTCCACTACGGCATCGCTGATAATTGCATAGTGGTTTCATACTTGAAACCTCTTATATCATTCTTTAGAATAACACACTTGCTTTGCCTGGCCAGAAGTGACGCCTTGAAAACTTCAGAGGTAACCATAGCCTCAAAATTGTTTCGCTCAGAAGTAGCTGGAGCATGCAATAAGGGAGTGAAAATGTCCCTCATAAAGCATCAATGTTTTCTCATCAGTTAAGCAATACGAGAAATGTGAACCTCTTTTCCGCTTAGTCTGGAACCATGCAAAGAAAAACGCAAGAAAAATTGCTAATGCGCGCATGTAATCCGATTGAAAAAATTCGTTTCAGGAGAACATATATGCGAGAACACAAAAATCAGATTACCATGCGAAATATAAATGGTGGCAATTTCGCTTTTGTTCTAACTCTAAACCTGGTAATGTAATGCGTGCAACATATATATTACAATTATAAAAAATAAAAGGGTGTGTTGACATCGCGTAATGACCCATCGTGTCACATCAAATATTTGTGACTTGAGAAAGGGAGAAGTAATCGTTCATAAAACAGCACAAAATATTGCAGGTCATCTGCAATTGAAGCTAAGCTGAAAGATAGAGCTGCGTTTGCACAGATAGCAATACTTTGTTAGAATGTCTCACTAAGTATGGGCATAAGTTGGAAGGAAAGGGCCAGCAAGCGGCAGTTATTTGTTATTATTTTTTGAGATCCCGTGTATTTTTCGATGCACTGCTATGCCCACGAAATTTACACTCACCCGTATAGGCACTCGATTAAAATACCACGGAACACAAGTAATTGTGAAAACTAATCCATAGTTTTCCTGAAGTGTTAATACATCCTTTCAGTTTGTTTTCGGTGTTGTTATCGTTGAAAAACACGCAGTTCCTCAAAACACATTCCATTGCGGAGAGACGGTATCATAAGGCACGATATTATAGTTCCTTGCGGAATTCTTTATATGGAAATGACTCTGTCGGGCCTGAATCACGAAATATGGGACCAGTGAACAACGTTTAGGATGCTCCCTGCTCATTTGAGTTACTTACCTCTATAATGCATTAGAGAATGTAATGTGTTCTCGCAGAGACAACAACTTGTTCGCCTATAAACCCACCACCACTTTCCTGTAAACGGAGGAAAATTTAGATTGTAGGAAAGAACGACCTTTTCTAAAAAGCGTTTCGGTAGTACAAGAGTTGGTGAACATCATAAGAAATCAAGCCATTTATTGGAGATAGTAGTGCTGAAATCTTGGAGAGAAAAGGGACTGAAGTAATGAGAAACAAGAAATCCCATTCATCTTTTTTTTTTCCACAGATACATGAACAACAAGTTGTCACGCTTGTATGCTTTGCTTTTCTGCCATCATTCTGTGACATTCTGTGTCTGACAGCTTCTGAGTAGCGAACTGAAAAGAAGAGCTTGAGAGGAATGTAAATTATATGTAAAAAAATAAAAAACCGGATTAGAAATTGCAAACATAGAAAAAGAAATAGTCATTCAGCGTGATAACTCAATCAGTGTGCTTAAGGAAATTTTAGGCAAGAAAACAAACTTATGCGTTCAGTCAATCTTCGTATAGTTTAAGAAAAATTTCGACAATCATACCTTTGACATCAGTCCCCATAATCACGGAAATGAAGAACCCTTTATGATAGTCATTACGACAGTATGTAAGTTATCGTTTTCATTCTTTTTAGGGAGCGTTTGAACCACAGCAGCCACAACTGAAGATGCAAGAAAAATTCTTGTTCCAGTAATCTCAATACTCGCGTTTATTGTTTTTTTTATTGCTACGTGGTCTATCATATCGAGTGAAAGTCTTGCTGAGCATTCTTTAAATACCAGCCTTTGATGAGCGAGAGCATTTCTTAAAAGGTGCCGAAAACCATCGGATATGCTCAAACCTCAAGGCTGGTATTCTCATATCTCGCATGCGTGCGTCTGCCAGTAAACAATGCGTACAAATGTTTTTTCAGGTTGGTTGCTTGGTTAGTTGGACCCGAAAGGGGTGCCTAAACTCGCCACAGTGGATTGGCGAAGAGTTCCAATTTGTTCGTTGTGCAACAACAGCAACCATACAATGCTGCTGAGGAATTATTTGATGGCACAAAATCTGCGCAAGTTTCTGCGCAATGAAAGTTGATGCAAAACTAGTGAATTATTTGACTTTTACGAATGTGGGGATTTTGCACGTTCGAGAAGGCGTAAATGTGTGGAAATCGTTTCTCTCTAAACTATGCAGATGAATATGGAAATCTAGTCTACAGTGCTTCTAATTGTAGCTATGCAAACCCTTCGCATGACAGAAGAGCAGCACCCTCGATGAACTGTGCACTGCCTGCAAGTTCGCCTTAACACAATGAGAGCAGTAGTTAGATTTCAACAGCAGACATGTCCTATTACGACTGGTTGCATTTCAGCCATTATTTTTACTTTCTAGAATTGTATTGTGCGATAGAATTCGCACTCATATCACTGGCTTCAGAGCTCTCTCCCTGCAGACGAGCTAAGAAGACGACCTGCGTAAGGGCAGGTGCATCACATCAATCTTTCCAAGCTTCCGCCAGGACATCATCTCTGAAGCTGTCCCAACTATGTCTAGAGCTACTTCGTCATCCCATATTTCACCCGCTTAGCTATTCAATCACCGTAAGCCTTGCCTTCATCTCCCTCTTCCTTCCACCTTTGTCGAGCAGTAATCTCCAGCAGCCACTGGCTGCACGCTCGTCCGTCAACAAAATGCTACCGGGCAAGCAGCGTTCTCACAATTCACAAAAACTCACTCGTAAATGTCGCCGCTTGGCTCACTGCGAACTAAATTGTAGCAAGCTTTAGGGAAGGATACGGTCGAGCAATTCCGCGAGTTACGACGCAGTATGTGGAGGCGGTGGTAAACTAATTATATTTATCTGCGGCTGCTGCGGCTTGCCGAACGAGCAAGCAAGATTGTGGAGCTACGCGACCAAGCCACATTTTAAGGCAGTGTGCCCGGCAAGGTCTTTCGCGAAAATAGGTGTAAAGTCCATCATTGGGCGATAACGATAGCTTCGCATAGTTTCGAGCTTCCAGGAGTGAAAAACGCTGCTCTAAATGGGCGTCACTGGAAGACTATATATATCTAACATGGCGACAGTGGTGACTAAGGCAATGCGATGAGATTTTTCAGCATTTCTCAGCTGCCAAACGTGGCTCAAAAGCTCCCACAGTTATGTCGAGCTATGCGTAGGTTTTATACGGTTTCTTTATGGCGCTATTTTATAGGGTGTGCCCAGGAGCGTTATGCAGAGCAGACAGACCACGGAATATGACTGCTTACAGAAGAGCGGTCTCGGTGCTCCTGTTCTTGTATGCGTTAAACAATGTTAACTGGCTCTTATGGACACAAATAAGTTCTATACACTGCCATTCGTTTACTACTGTGAGTGAATATTGTGGGCGTAAATAAAATTTAGCACTAAGTGTTCTTTGCTTCTGAATTGTAAGATTGATACGATGCTGCACGACACTGCAGTCAAGCCAGTAACGAGTATGCTGTCTTTGTGTCCCACAAAACAAAATATTTAAAGTATATTAGCAGCGATCATGGCCGTCTATCCTTCACAATCTGATCCACTCATCCAAGGAATTTTATGCATTACCACTCGCTGTCTTCCCACACAACTGCTGCTTATGGCGAGGGTTCGAACGAGCACACAACTCTTCACGTGACGCGTGCAATATCGTTTAGTTATTGGGTTTGACGTCCCAAAATCATGACATGATTGTGAAAGGAGGCCTAGTTGAGCACTCCATGCATTTCGACCGCCTGAGTTTCTTTAACCTGCACCGAAATCTAAGTGCACGGGCTTCAAGTGTATTCGCTTCCATCTAAAATGCCACCGCCGCGACAGGGGTTCGATTCCATGACTTTGGGTTCAGAAGTCTTTCACCATATCCACTCTATGGAGGGCGCACGTCAAAGGCCCTATATATGCTGGTCAGACTTGTTCTGTTACGATATTCTTCGTAATCTTATCTTGGTTATAAGGCTTAAAATCACGGAGTTCTATTAAGCAATTTGTTCTATCTTCATCAGTGCTTTTTGCAGGAAATCCTTGCGTGAAGTTATTTTGCGATTGAAGTAGTGCGCCATCATCCCTCCGCAGTTACTCCCACAAGGGAGAAATCAGTGTGACAAATCAGTTACTTCCCTAAAAGAGCAGCGTTGATTCCCCTTTTCTTTCTTTACTTTATAGAATGTAGGGTGTCGCGCTGCTTATCTTGAGGGCGTAGGTTCGGCTCCCAGTCAAAGCGGCTGCATTTCGATGGGAGCCGATTGCCAAGCACGCTCGTGTACTAAAACTTAGGAGCAAGTTAAAGAACACAAAGCGGTCAAGTTTTCCAAACACTCTCACTTAACAGTTAATATTATTATACTTATACGTCAAAAAATATGGTCGTGAAACCGCTGTTTGAAACGGTGATTATTGTGTCATTCGTTGTGAGACTCCGAAATAAACTTCCCTAAAATACTTTGAGATTGTGGTCTACGTTGGATTACTACGTTGTTGAGATGGCTTCGTTAATATCTTTAGCAATAATATGCATGTTTTTTGTAATCCATTTGCTCAAAATAAACTTGGGAACAGTCACAATCAATTTTTTGATTCCATCTTAGCTTCCCTATAATGTGCGCCTATAGCTATACAATATAAGCTGTCATCGCATGCTATTTGACCGCTTCTATACAAAAATGCCTATTTCCTTTGCCGGGCATTTCGGTCACCCAGAGTCAAAAGTAACTAACATGATTCTAGTACGCGTCATAGATTTGACAACCATTACGTTATGAAATTTTAGCACTCTGAAGATGTTCTATATACTATTTTGTAGTAAATTTTACCAAGTTGCACGTTTCGCACCGGTGATTTCAAGAACGTTTTGTCAATGACTATTATTTTAATGCATATATACCTCATTTTGTATTTTGCAGTAGCATCTCAAACTTTTATTAGCACGAAGCAAAGACACAATAAACCGCTTAGCACTTAAGAATAGTTTCATTTATTGCCACAAGATCAATGTTCTGGCATTCAAACTTACTTGAAAAAAAATGTGCAGGCCAGCATACATATATAGGTTGCGTTCACACTGGACAAACTATTTGTACCTTTTAAAGATGTTACATAAAACAATTTCACAAGCCTGTTTAATTGCAGGTGTAAGTGTTTGAGTGAAATACAGTTGCTTTATTATACCTTGCATATTATACAATGCAATTTTTATATCTCTTCAGGCTTTACAAATGCATCTAATTGCGTTAATGTAGCACAGCGAATCATAGGAGTGACTTCTATGGACAGGCAAGAGGAAAGGCAACTCAACTCCGCTCCATTAGGTGCACAGCTCCTCAATCAATGACTCGACCCTCTAGGCTGGCTTAATTAGTGACGCCTTCAAACGAGAGAACATTAAGCTGTGTCAAGTGAAAAGCAAGAGGTGAAGCAATGTGGTAAGGTGCTGGTTCCCTTGAAGCCCTGTGAGAAAAATACATACTTCTTTGGCGATATATTTGTACTTTGGCGCAAGATTCAACTTCTTTCTTTCTCTCTCTCCTCTCTCGTTGTGTGAGGTGCACACAGTTTTGTTTATTTTTCTTCCTGGCCATGGTCATCGGAAAATGGTTTTAATATCCTTAGCCAGATTTCACGAGAGAAGTTGAGAGACTTCAGAAGCCATCTACCGGTCGCGTAGCTGTTCTTTCATCGCACTTATTAGTATTTTCGTTTTTTAAGGCGCGATTATTAAAAAGTTTATGAAAGGTAAGGAGCAGAAGCAGGCGGCGGCGCTCGCCGAGAGGTCTGGGCATACGATGTCAGCCCATCTCTCTGGACATCTCATTAAATCTGTATTGAGCCACACCATAAATTCACAAAAGGAGAGAGGCAAAGTGAAGTAGTGGAAGCGTGAAGGTTGCACACAATACGCGCTGTTTAAAGCACCATGCATCTTGGTATATTCCTTCCACTTCGTTTCATTGCCTAGTGTTTTTGTTTTAAATAAGCCAGAGTAATTGAACGAACACTGTTTGACACCAGCTACGGACAGTCAGGATATGGAAGTGGTTGGCAAGGTACGATTCAGTGACCATAGAATGGTACGGTCTCGAATTCGCCTAGACTTGAGAAAGGAAAGACAGAAACTGATACACAAGAAGCCAATCAATGAGCTAGCACTGAGAGGGAAAGTACAGGAATTCAGAGTCTCGTTTCAGAACAGGTACTCGGCTCTTAGTGAAGAAACCAACCTTAGCATAGATACAATGAATGATAATCTGACGAGTATCATTACGGAGTGTGCAGTGGAAGTTGGAGGCAGGATAGTTAGACAGGACACTGGCAAGCTTACCCAGGAAACGAAGAATCTCATAAAGAAGCGCCAAATCATGAAAGTCTCAAGTACAACAGACAAAATAGAACTGGCAGAGCTTTCTAAGTTGATTAATAGGCGTTAGGTATTCGATGTAAGAAGGTATACCATGGAGAGAATTGAGCACGCTCTGACAAACAGAGGAAGCGTCAAAGCAGTGAAGAGGAATCTTGGGATAGGCAAAAATCGGATGTATGCACAAAGGAACAAAGAAGGCAAAATAACTACCAATATGGATAGGATAGTTAAAATAGCGGAGGAGTTTTAGAGAGATCTGTACAGTAACCGGGACAACCACAACTTTAATACTATAAGAACTAGCAGTAACCCAGATGACACCCCACCAGTAATGATAGAATAAGTCAGAAAAGCTTTCCAGAGCATGCAAAGAGGCAAAGCTGCTGGTGAAGATCAGGTAACATCAGATCTGCTGAAAGATGGAGGACAGATTGTGATAGAAAATCTAGCCACCCTGTTTACGAGGTGTCTCCTGACGGGAAGAGTACCAGAGTCTTGGAAAAACGCTAACATCATCTTTATACATAAGAAAGGAGATGACAAGGACTTGAACAATTACAGGCCGATTAGCTTGCTCTCTGTAGTATACAAGCTATTTACAAAGGTGATTGCTAACAGAGTAAAGAAAACATTAGAATTCAATCAACCAAAGAAACAAGCAGGATTTCGAACAGGCTACTTAACAATTGACCACATTCATACTATCAATCAGGTAATTGAGAGATGCTCAGAATATAACCAACCACTATACATAGCCTTCATAGATTACGAGAAGGCGTTTGATTTAGTAGAAATATCAGCCGTCATGCAGACACTGCGGAATCAGGGCGTAGATGAAGTATATATAAACACCCTGGAAGAAATCTACAGGGGATCAACTGCTACCATAGTGCTTCATAAAGAAAGCAACAGAATACCAATCAAGAAGGGTGTAAAGCAGGTGGACACAATCTCCCCAATGCTATTTACCGCGTGCTTACAGGAGGTTTTCAGAAGCCTAGAATGGGAACAGTTAGGGATAAGAGTTAATGGAGAGTACCTTAGTAACCTGCGCTTTGCCGATGACATTGCATTGCTGAGTAACTCAGTGAACAAATTGCAACTCATGATTACGGAGTTAGACAAGGAGAGCAGAAAGGTTGGTCTTAAAATGAATCTACAGAAAACGAAAGTAATGTACAACAACCATGGAAAAGAGCAGCGCTTCGAGATAGGTAATAGTGCACTTCAAGTTGTAAAAGACTATGTCTATTTAGGGCAGCTAATAACCGCGGAGCCAAACCACGAGATTGAAGTAACTAGAAGAAGAATAATGGGGTGAAGCACATTTGGCAAGCACTCTCAAATTATTACAGGTAGATTACCACTATCCCTCAAGAGGAAGGTATATAACAGCTGTATCTTGCCGGTACTAAGCTATGGAGCAAAAACCTGGAGACTTACAAAGAGGGGTCAGCCTAAATTGAGGACGACGCAGCGAGAAATGGAAAGAAAAATGGTAGGTGTAACCTTAAGAGACAAGAAGAGAGCAGAGTGGATTGGGGAACAAACGGGGGTTAAGGATATCATAGCTGAAATCGAGAAGAAGAAATGGACATGGGCCAGGCATGTAGCGCGTAGACAGGATAACCAGTGGTCGCTAAGGATAACTAACTGGATTCCCAGAGATGGCAAGCGGGTTAGGAGGAGACAGAAGGTTTGGTGGGCAGATGAGATTAAGAAGTTTGCGCGTATAAATTGGCAGCAGCAAGCACAAGACCGGGTTAACTAGCGGAACATGGGAGAGGCGTTTGTCCTGCAGTGGACGTAGTCCGGCTGATGATGATGATGATGATGATGATGATGATGATGATGACGGACAGTCTCTACAAGCGGAATTTGACGCTTTTGCCCGGAACAGCCTTTCTCGACAGCTGCAAGTCTTAGAAACGAGGGTAATGTGAATAATCGTGACACACCCAGCCCTAACCATCTGCAACACAAGCTGGCCTCCTCTGTTGCGTGCAATGCCGCCGTGTAGAATTTTTCTTATTTTCCAGCAACCTTGAAGTACAGGCAACACGAGTTCTGGAGTGTCTCTTGGGACAACATACAAGTATACCACGTACATGTGCAATTAACGAGTCTCAATACGCTAACAAATATTTAGACGAGAAGAAGAACACATCTCTGCGAACACTGCATTTCAGTAAGTCGCTTAGATATTTCGATCTTCTCATCCCCCTTGATTTCGTCGGAGTGTCACCTCATTATACAGCCGGCTACTGCGGACTTGAGAACCGGACACGGCAATACTTCATGTGTGCTCGCCGGCACATGAACCATGCCTAGTAGTTTAGGTCACCTTTAATACCAACTGGCTCCATTAATACTTCCGAGTGTCATTTTGCACATCATGCGAACTATTTTTCTTTAGTTTTTCGTTTTCTTTTTTCATTGCGAAGCGGGTAAAATGACTACTTGAAAGTTAAACTTCAACTTCAGGAAACCAACAGTCAGCACTTTACTAAGTTCACGCAAACGCATTGGTTACACTGATGCATTTTAGAGGGCATCCCTCATGTGCCCTTTCCTGCGAACGGCGCGTCAAAGGAAAGAGCCCAGCGGAAGATTGTAGAATGAGAAGGAATTCCTCACAGCATGTACTTCCGTCATTCGGAGTTTACAACCGGAACTCGGCCACGTTGCGTGTCATGCCGACAGGTGGTCCACCTCCACGCATGTTCGCGCTACTGTTCCTTCGAGGATCGAGCCGGCTCATGCTTATAAACAATTGCGTGGGACAAAACACTTGCGACCTCCATCTTCTGGCTGTCAATATTAGGTGTGCAAAATACTTATGACAACATTCAGCAAGTACACGGCAACTTTATTACTAGTATAGTTCTCGGTAATTGTAGCAAGGTCGTACCACCTTGCAAATCCACATAATTAATGCTGTTGGGGCTTGTGTTGTGTGGAACTTGGAAAACGCGCGTAGTGCTGTAAAAAATTTCTTTTCAGAGACGGCGCACTTTACGGTATCGGCTTGCCGGCTCGTCATGTCGTCCTCATCACAGTCCGTCATAAACGGCTATGCACCTCAAAACCTCGACAAATCTGACTACTGGCCGCCGGTGCATATTATTTATTTATTTATTTATTTATTTATTTATTTATTTATTTATTTATTTATTTATTGAGTACCCACAGCGCCAATACTAGCATTACATATGCATATGAGGAGCTAAAGGATCATCGTTACTGCCTCAGCATTACGTTCACTTTCGCGGCAGTGTCAGAATTCCCATGAAAATTACCGAAGCGATCAAGTTTCTTATATAAAATTGGGAACACAAAGGTGCATCATCTCGAAACTAAACCCATCCACTTGAAGCACCACTTCTTGAAACATATCGGTGAAGTAATGATACATCTGTGAAGTTGAGGCGAGTAAGGCTGTAAAGATATTTATGAGCACTAAACGCCCTCTAATACGGGAGAACCGTAAGCTGTCCCAACATTACCATTGTTTAGAATGATTGTTCGACAATTTAGAGTACGATGTACTCTACTATGTATGGCAGAGGCATGACCTCCGAGATGGCGGGCGCGCAGCGTCTTTCGCTCTAGCCGTCCCAATCACCGCGCTCCGCAGCGAAATGAACGAGTAGAGCCTCATGCGCCCGGCTACCACGAGAGGGCGCGGATTCCGGTGGCGGTGATATGGGATGGCCATCATTTGAGGGCAGGGAAGCTAGCTGCAAGATAGAACTTGAGAAGCGATTTAGAGAAATGGGGGAGGAGCATTGGGCTAGGAAGGTATTCAGCTACTTGTACATGAAGAATGTCGATACAAAATGGCGGAAGCGGACCAGAAAACTGACTGGTAAATACTTGGAAAACAGCAGGGGGCCGAACCAAAAAGAATTATCGGTTAAGAAGAAGGTGAAGGAAGCTGAGACCGATATGTGGAGAATTGGCATGATTAAGAAGTCCGCACTAGAGATCTGTCGAACTTTTAAGCAGGAAATAGCCAAGGAAAGGATCTATGATAATACTCGGAGTAGTTCTCTGCTGTTTGAGGCCAGGACGGGAGTATTGCGCACAACATATCGGGCCAAATACGAAGGGGTAGACACGGTATGCAGTGCGTGTAGAGAGGAAGAAGAAACTGCCGAACACTTGATAATGTTCTGTAAAGGGCTTCACCCTGTAGTTCAGGTTAATGGCGCAGAGTTTTTCAAAGCACTGGGGTTTCGGGACAGTGAGGGCAAAATAGACTTTAAGCGGGTATGATTAATTAGAAGGAGGTTATCTGATTGGTGGCTAAAGTCAAGGCACGAGTGAAAATTGAACCCTTCGCTGCAAAGTACGAATCCTCAACCTCACCATTTAAGGAGAAAAAAATTAGTCTAGTTTTTGGTTCATTACGTATTACGGCTTGGTGGCGCAAGCCACCGCCCGATCTAAAGGGTACAGCTATATCCATCCATCTATCCATCCGTGGATACCACGACAGACAGCGTAGTGCACAGGATTTCAGCGTGCACATGTTATTTTTTTTTTCGTGCAAGAGCGAGATTCTTCGCCCCAATCTTCTGGCAGAACTAAAGGAAAGTATTTTTTTGTCCCCGCGTTTATTTTCGTCCAATTTACCAAGAAAAGCATAGCTACTGCTGCATTTTTCTGCTAATACGCGTATACGGAGGTATCAATTCGTCTGTGGCAGTGTTACTTTTTTCATTTCAGTGCATTTTGTCTTCGTGTAAATACCTTATTTGATAAACATAGAGGCATTCTAGCATTTCTCCTTTCGATAGAATCGTATGGGAAAAAACTGGGCTAATTATCGGTGTTGAATTGTATTGCTCTCTTACCCTAACTCCTTATTTTGCTATTATATAGCGTGCGGATTATTTATGAGGTGGTGAACCGAAGCGGGGATACGTTCTACAGAACTGAGTGACCTGGTCATGTCGTTGAAATAAGGCACGTGAGTAGTAATTTTGCCGGAATATTACAGAAGGCTTCAATTAGCCAACGTACATTCACTACCCACGCCTTTCACAGTGAAATAGCCTGAGTTGTGATCGTCTCTTGTTTTGTCATCTGAATATTATTTACGTTTGGTAGCACAATGCAAAAATGAGTGTTGTGTTCATTTACTTCACTCTCGACTGCATTCAAATCAAAGCGTCGCACATGTAGCATAACATTCGCCGAAGTAGACTACTTAGGAAGGAAAAGGTGCAAATTGTCACTGCTATGTAACACCACAGTTTCATACCCAGTAAATCAAACTCTGAACGCGTACTGCATACTTCTTGAACAAGCATAACCATCCAGTGTTATTTCTTACATAGCCCAAGGTATTCACTAAACATTGTAAAACTCACAGTGCGACTGGGCGACTGTGAGTGTTCAAAACGTGCCTGTAACCAACCCGTCGTTGTCGCAGAACCGGCGACATACAGTCTAGAATCTGGACGCATGGCGACTACCTGCACCCTCCTCCCTTTATCCTGCTTCTGCGGCTTGACGGAAGGATTATGAAAACTGCGTTACAATGAAAATCAGCGGTAGATTTATGAAAGAAAAAGAAAGCGACCCTTTGAATTTAGTGTAATCCTTTAACGTAGAATGCGGCACTCTTCTGATTTCGCTTGTTGAACGGGTTGTCATTTTTTTTTCTTCGCCAGTGCCTTCCGTACTATACAGCCTGCAAACTTCGAAGTACAATAAGTTTCTAGAAAATCCGGATCTCTCGCAGACGCATCGCAATTATAAGTGCTCTAACATCGCTGGCGCAAATACACAGCAAGAAAGCCCATTTAAGAATATATACGCTCAAGCATTGACTCTGGCTCTCGTATACCTTGGCCCGACATTCCCAAATGAGCACGAAGTTATATTTTTCGCTCATTACATGCAAGCTTTCGCAACAGTACGGCAGACTTTTCGACCATAGGGAGCCTTCATGTGCGCGCCGCCTCCTATTTGATCATACGAAAGAGCGCCGCGGTGCGGGGAAAAGAGCAGGCCATGCCCCCTCTAAAAACACGCTCTCTCCGTGTAATTTGGACGGCCGGAGAAAAATTCACCAGAAGCTCGCCACACGCCCGCCATCTCGGGAGCCATGGCAGAACTGTAAGCTGTCGCAATGCATTAAGAAAGGGGAGGTTCTTGTACACTTAACTTGTACATACACAAACGAAACATCGAAAACAAGTAAAGACAGTGTGTACATCTTACAAAGGAGCACCTAAATCTATTTGATCACTGGGTATCCAATGTTACAAGTCGAAGTAAATTAAAATGTATCAGGTCAATCACATTTTACAGAATACCACGTATGCATGCGTACTAGAGTGGGTGCATGGCTAGTTCGGGACAACTGGAAACTTCAGCTGTCCCTCCCTTACTCTGAAGAAAAGTGTGTGCCATCGTCGAAGTAAAGCATCTTCGCCATGCGTTTCCGGCTGCTCATCTAGGTAATTCCACACAATGAGCCACATTGTCTGGAGTGTGGTATAGGCGCCTCTATGAGGTTTGTGCTGTACTTCCGCTAAACAGCGTCGCCGCCACAGTACGTACAAGGTCACTGTAAAAACCAGTCTTGCAAACAGAACACGTTTTTCTCCCATGCACACTGTGTGTGTGTGTTTAGAAAAAAGTGGTTAATGATTTAGAGTACTAGGTACTCTACTATGGGAGAGCCTAAAGCCGTCCCGTAAGCATCTCCTGAACTGCAGTGAGTAAGCATAAGAACCGTGTATGTAGGTGGGAAAGCTGCTGCAGCAGACATGAAAACGTCGCTACACCGTACGCATTGAAGCAACCAAAGATCCACTGGTGTGCAGACGCGCAATTCTGCAGATATCATTCATCGCTTAAGGCAAAACGTGATCAGATAGAGTAGAGACAAAGCACATGCAGCTCTTTTTTTCTTTTTCAGCACAATTTGAAAGTTTTTTAAATTGATTTTTGAGCATCCATAAAGACGCTCAAATAGCGACACGTCGACCTATCAGAGGAAGGAGCACTCCCCCAATGGCTCCCTGGGACACTGTTCTTTCCAAAAGGCAAGCTAAGAGATAGCTGTCGTTACCCGGCAAGAGTAAATAAAAAAACAAGAAAAAAAGTGCCGCTATATTCACGAAGTGAATGATGATCAGTGGGCGAATCTCCGGAGGTAAACCTGGTAAACCACGAATCCTCCGTACACTTTGCCCACGATTTTCTTACAACGCTCCCCCTAACGTACGTTGTCACACAAAATTTAACAATTGCCTTCCAGCAATGACACGCGCCATAAGTGACATTATTCGTATTTTATAACATCTCGCATCTTTCATTATCAACTATAAGTACGGCCGTCTAGTTTATAACATCTTGCATCTTTTCATCATAAGCTACAAGTACCACCGTCTAGTGAACACTGCAGGAACTAAACAAGAGGTGGCTACATACAGGGGATTGGTGCCGCTATCTAGCGAACACTGCAAGAACTAAACGAGAGGTGGCTACATACAGGGTACGCACGGCCCACGCCTTAAGAAGCTTCACCCCTAAAAATGCTGGAAGAAGTTAACGTCCAACATGTGAACTCTGAGAATCATGGTACCATACTTTCCTACATTCTCCTTTCTATGCCTTGCCACACGCATTGATGATTGATATGTGGGGTGTAACGTCCCAAAACCACCATATGATTATGAGAGATGCCGTAGTGGAGGGCTCCGGAAATTTCGACCACCTGGGGTTCTTCAACGCGCACCCGAATCTGAGCACACGGCTTGCGACATGCAGTCTCGCTTTGTAGGCAGCGCCTGCAGCATGGTCGGTGGTTGTTTCAGCCATTCGCACATATTCTGTTATGTTTTCTGTTGTTGCTCAAGACATTATAATCTTTTTGGGGCGAAGCTCCTTATAGCGTGGGTTTGTCCATTCTTGTATGTATATACGTAGTAGTACGTAGCCGCCGGTGGCACATACACGCTGTAGAGCGCGTATGTGTCACAGGGAATGCGAGATGGGATATGGTGGTACTTGGAGTTTTCACTGGATAGACGCACGGACGGACGGATGGATAAACGCGCGGACTTACGGATGCATGAACAAACAGACAAACAGATGGATGGATGGACTCACGGACGAACGCGCGGATGGACGCATGGATGGTCGTGTGCACGGACGGAAGCACGGACGGGCTGATGGACGTTTCGCCCCACTCATCATCATTCACTCCGTGGGTATGCTGGGATTTTTGTTTGTTTTTGAGACCTTCGTCTGTTGCTTCTTTGTAGTAAGTTGTGGATTCTTATGTGCATCAGCTTGTGGTTCCCGACGCCAGCCAGCATTGAATTTTTTTAGGCGGCTTCGGTGGCGTTCTGATGCATCGGTATGCGCCAGCAAATATCCCCTTTCTGCAGCTGAGTGAGGCATCTCTTCCTTGATACAGTTGTTTTTCAATACATGGGTGAGATATTCATGAACAGAAGTATCAACACGTTAAGTGCAGACGTGGTGGAAGCGTAGCAGTCGCGTAGCCAAGGGAACATATCAAGCCTCTGCCCCCCCCCCTCGAGTTTTTTTTTTTTGACATGGCATACAGAGCAATAAAGAAATGACCACTTCAATAATGCCCTCCCTCCCCCTCCTGAAAACAAATGTTTGCCTACATCCGTGAACCATGCGGCTTCAGGGAGTATTTCTTGGTGTTATATTGAATGTTGTGGTAGTTTTATTTTTCAAGAAAATTACCGTAATCTTTGATCAAATCGCTTGAAATTTTCTCTAAGCACCATATCACATTCAGGTTGGCGTGGCGATTGCTCCGTGTTGCTCCCATGAAGCGTAAAATAAGGAAATTGCGCAAGACTGTAAGCACCTCGGTAGAAATATGTGCTAAAAAATTAAAAGCCTAGATTTCACAATCTAAGTACCCTTTTATTTTAAATAGCACCTTCGGTATCAATTTGAAGAACTTGAGAAGTGAAAAAAATGCTGATCGTCGATTAAAGGAAGTAATAACGAACAGTTAGGCATCACTGAAAGACTCTATTTTTTCAGTCGGTTATCTGCAAGAGAAAGGAGGGCAACGAAGCATATGAATCGCCTACTACATTCCCACTTCAGTAAGATTATTCAAATATTAACCGAGAAGACATATTGGAGAGCTTCCTCTTTTGAATAAGAAAAAAATATTGTGGACCTTAAGATATACCGAATGATTATTTCCCACGATTTGTGGATTGGCCATCGTACTACCTAGTGATCATTTTTCAGAAGTCCTTGTAATATCACTCGTTACCTGATTATTGCCGGTAAGTAATTGCTGTCCCAGTTTTTAGAGGTGGGGATAGAACAGCGTTCAACATCTATAGAGGTGTGTCTTTGATGTCGGTGTGTTCCCAAAATATAGTAAACCAAATTTGAATTATTCATTGTGCTCTTTGCTGATTTCATTCGTCTCTTAACTGGTCACGGCGCCAAAATTTAGGAAGCCTTAGTGATAGCATATAAAAATTACTAGTTTGCAAAAAACCTGCAGTTCTAGATAAACTTTCATCTTTGTTATCGCGAGAATGCGGCATTCATTATTGAAGCTAGCCGACCTGAAGAAGAAGCACATTATAAAGGCACCTGACCGATGAGCCATGTGATCAGATGTTGTTAGCCTTTAGTGTTTTTTTTTTGTTACCGCACGCGTGGGCGATATTTTGAATGAAATTTGTTCAGAATATAATCAGTATCATAAATGTATTCAGCTCATTCTTTAAATCGTCTGGGAAAAGATGCAAACAGAATGATCACCATTGAAGTGACGCAGACAATATTAAAACAATAAATGTTGCCAACGTAAGTACGATTGAGTGAAAAATATGTTCGGTAGCTCGAGCACACTGCAAAGCAGGTGTAAGTAAGAAGATAAGTGGCGTGATTGCAGCTTTAACAGGCACGTTATCGAATTTTGTGCTTAAAAGCTCGAAGCATTAAAGCAACCCAACGCGTATGGTTGTTCGTCGTTTCGTTATTAACTTGTAAACACACGAACGGACAAACACAGGCGCCAGTTAGTGTCAGTTCATGTCTCCAGTCGTTGCCATCGTTTCTTTGCACCATACCTTTTTGTTCCAACAGATTGAGGAACTACCTTGGCGACAATGTCTTTTTTGTTGAACAAATTATGGGAAATACAGAAGTACAACAAACTGATCAACAAATATATAGACGGCACTTCCCTCTATTTATTATTTCACCTCCCAAGCCCCAAAAGTAAATAGAATAAAAAGTTAATATGTCTTCATAGAAACAGTACGAGAGCATAATTGTGAATGTCACCCATGCAAGGACTCAGCATGCCAAGCTAACGTTTATAATTCGATTGAGTGCACGTTGGCCGTACGTGCGTTTTTAGGGGCGAAGCTTCTTAAGGCGTGGGCTGTGCGTCCCCTGTATGTAGCCACTTCTCGTTTAGTTCTTGCAGTGTTCACTAGATGGCAGTACCGTCCCCCTGTTTGTATCCACCTCTCGTTTAGTTCTTGCAGTGTTCACTAGATGGCGGTACTTGTAGCTGATGGTGAAAAGATTCAAGATGTTATAAACTAGACGGCGGTGCTTGTAGTTGATGATGAAAGACACGAGATATTATGAAATAGGAATGATGTCACATATGGCGCGTTTCATTGGTGGAAGGCAATTGTTCGGTTTAGTGCGGCGACGTACGCTATAGGGGGAGCGTTGTAATAAAATCGAGTGGGTAAAATGTACGGAGGAGTCATGGTTTACCAGGTTTACCTCCAGAGCTTCGCCCACTCATCACCATTCACTCCGTGGATATGGCGGCACTTTTTTTTGCCATGCATCTAAAAGGACCTTCAATAAAGTGATATAGTTGCATTATGGTAAATGTATTTCTAGTTTGCCATTAAGAGCTCTATTTGCTAATTGCGTGCTGCAAAGAAGTGTTAGAGCAATTTGCATAGTTACCTATAAAAGTCATTTGAAATGGTTGTGCGTACCCTGTATAGACATCTATTTTGCAGAAACAAAAAATAACCTGCAAACGTTCTTTGTGTGCGCACGTTTTTTTTCCCATGCACCGTGTACGCAGATATTACATCTATGCCCCTTCATGGAAGCTGCTTCAATTAAACCCCCACCACACATTAGCGCACTTCATATAGCCCTACCCTGAACACACATGGCAGCCCTGCCCTGCACACACTTCGCCTTGAGCCCCGTTTGGAGTATAGTGGCAATCTATAGCAGCTACGCCCAGCACCCCCTTCACGTTTGCGGCCTACGACCTTCCTTCTTAATCGCGTCCGACAGAACTGCTCTCCGGAAGCAATTTACTCCAGAGACTTGATTTGAATTCCGAAGAGTGGCCAGGCCATCCACTCTGTATTGTTTGCACACCGCAAACTAGGCTACACTCATTAACTGTTGCTTCAGCACACTGC
This sequence comes from Rhipicephalus annulatus, assembly GCA_013436015.1. NCBI lineage: Eukaryota > Metazoa > Arthropoda > Arachnida > Ixodida > Ixodidae > Rhipicephalus > Rhipicephalus annulatus. The sequence continues at coordinate 36,294 of WOVY01007482.1, forward strand.
GATCGGGCACGCTGGCTTTTCACTTCCTATTCGCCTTGAGCATCGCAGCCACCTTCTACCAGAGAGCGATAGCGCTCTCGCCACAAACAGAAACACGGGCACCATACATCCATCTTTCAAGAAGTGCTGTAGAGAACGCACACATTAGAGCCCATCTCATATTCGTCGGCCCCTACGATCGCGTTAATGTAAACTGCACTTTTCGAGATATTGCGGCAACATACGTTATTAGATAGGAGTTAACTGAACGTATATGATATTACTTTTCCATTGAAGTGTCTATCTAACTGTGCAAAGAAGGTGTGAAATAGAAAGCACATGAATGGGTGTAAGAAAGGCGTTTTTTTGTTTTCTTACATCAAAGAAAATATTTTAGAGCTGAGCGATATATAAAGGCCCTCTGGATAAGAAGGTTGTGTAGCCGTGCTCCGTTATAGAAAGAATTATCCAGCCTTGCGATCACTTATAACATTTAAATTAAACTTCAATAAACATGAGTGGCTGCCTTGAGCTACTCATTTTCATTCACTTTAAGATGACCAGGCCTGCAGAGAACATGAGAAACGGTTACAGCGAAAGCTCTCACTATTTTGCGAGAGCCGCCTTTGTTAAGTTCGTCCCAAACTCATTTTTTCTTCAGTGGGAGAGGGGGCAACGAATGCAATTACTCTTGATAGGTACCCACAACATCAGAAGTCTAAAATTTTGCGAAATAGTGTAGGACTCATATTCATCAAACATGCTGTGAAGAGACTAGGTACCCGCATATATTTGTGACGCATGAAGTGTGTGCACTTTGTTTTCGCGGTGACTGAGAACGCTAAAAAATTATACCTGAGCTGCTCGTAACCAGTTGGAAGCCTTAAACTACCCACTCGTAGCCCTTTTCGTAATCGGTGACGCTCGATTGTTCTACTTTTCTTCCATGCCATGTTACTTAAGTCTACGTAATTCCTTGCCCCACACGATCATCCGTGTTTAGGCTATTTCTGCAAAGGAGTTTCAAAGCGATAGAATAGCCGACTGCTACGAAGAAGGTCGGGTTCAATCCCATCTGAGTCTAAATTTTTCTTTCTAGTTTTTTTTAGTATGGAGCACTCTAAACGTCCAGTCTGGCTATCATCTATTTAGTCCATGGGGCATGATCACTCATGAAGTAAAGCATTAGATAACGCCAATTAAAAAAACTATCAACGTTCAAAACAGGGTTACAATGAGTGGCATAACAAAATTGTAGGTAATGTGTTTTTTATGTTGCTGGCCTTACCTGAAGCATCATAGCAACTCAAGCAAGCTGTAGTTTAAATGCACCGTGAATAATCAATAGGTCCATTAAGCCTATATATAGGAAGACAAGCATGACACCTTACAACTGTCCAGCAGGCGACCAGCCATGTTATAATTCTGTCCATTTGAATTATGAAGCAGTTAAATAATACCTGCTCTCTGATAGTCCAACACGGAAAGCACCGTGCGATAATTTTAGCACTATTGCCGTTTTTTGGCGCTGGATACAGCAGTGTTACTAAATAAGTGGCAAGCAGTTGCATGACTTGCTATTATGCAGTGAGCCTTTTTTTTCTTTCGTGAATATATATTGCAGAACGTTTGTCATGATACGGTATCTAACAAATGCCAGATTTAGCACACTAAAAAGGGATTCACCAGTCCCGCGCTGTCAGCTATAGACACTTCATTCCTTCTTTCGACGTTCATCACGGAATTCCGAGCAATAGTGCTAGTTGTTTCTAATAACATTCTGATTTTTTCAGTGGACACAATATTGCATTTACAAGGCAAATAACACTTGCTTCGCAAGATTTGAATCAGAAGAAAGCGAGACTACTTCTTCGGCTGAAGGATACTGTTGTGTATTCGTATTGGTTCTGCGACGCCACCAGAGATGGCGCTGTGATCCATGTACCTGTTTGTCCTGTATATGTATATAAGTCCACCGTACAATAAACACCGGCAGTCGTCAGTAGCCCATGGCGACAGTCATGTGTACGAGTTCCTCTCTTCCGTGATAGCGGCTCACCACGCCGCAATACCACATTGGCGACGAGGATGGCCACCGGTATATCTTCCCCGCCGCCGTTCCTCGAGACTCCGGGCACGCCAGCGATTCCTTGGCACCGCTGGTTTCGGTTGTTCCAGAACTTCGTGCTCGCGTCCGGTGCCGACGAGTGGCCAGCAACCCGCCGTCGCGCGCTCCTGCTTCACTGCATGGGCCCCGAGGGCCAACGGATTTTTGACGCCTTGCCGGCACCGCCCCCACCCCAGCCGCCACTTTCAACTGAAGCCACGGTCAGCGAATCGACGGAAAAACAGACGTCTGCGCACACCGCTACCGCAAGCCCTCCGGGCCCATACGACGTTGCCGTCGACACACTGGCACACTACTTCACCGCCACCGTCAACGTCCGAGTGGAACGTCATCATTTTCGTGAACGTCGACAGCTTTCCTGTGAGTCGGTTGCCGAATTTGCTTTGGCGCTCCGGGAACTGGCAGCCCCATGTAATTTCGCCGCTACAGTGGATGATAACTTGTGCGAACATTTCGTTGCCGGAGTAACTTGCCCGCAACTCAGAGAACGACTGCTCCTCGAAGGCGACGCATTGATATTCAACCGAGCGGTAGATATTGCCAAACTTCGCGAACAAACTCGCCAAGAAGCTGAAGCCTTCGCGAACCCGATTCGCCGCATCACGCAGCGCCAACGCGGACGCAACCCGGCTAGGCATGATAGCCCCCGATTTCGCCTCAACGGGTCCCGCCCCCCTAGTCAGCATCGTCGTAGCTCGTGTCGCACACTCGCCAAAACTACAAGCCCAAGCCGGAAACTGCCGCTGCCGACCCCCTGCACGCCGTATCTCGTGATAACTGCGATAACTGCGGCGCAACAGGATGCGAACGGTCGCGCTGTCCCGCCCGCGGCCGCACCTGTTATGGTTGCGGACGCCGCGGACACTTCCAGAGCGTTTGTCGGAGCTCGCGTCGCGGCCAACCACGAAGGCCTGCACCAGTCCGCGAACTCCTCTGTGACGATGACGCTGAGATCGGTCACAGTATTTTGACCATCTGCACAAACAAACGCAGAGGCCTGTATGTTGACGTCGACGTGTCGGTGATTAACCCGAAGCCGCTCACGCGCAAAGTCTCGTTTCTCATCGACACAGGCTCTGCAGTGTCAATAATTGGGGAAGGTCACTTTCGAAACCTTTTTCAAGATAAAGTACAACTCAGGACTCCAGCATTACTCTGACTTTTCACGCCAGAAGATCCCTGTGCTTGGCCTGTTTGAAGCACTGTCGTACAAGGCACGAACAGCCGTCGTACCGCTTTACGTAACGCGCAGTGGGACCTCCCTTTTGGGATTAGATGCTGTGCAAGCCCTGAATTTTCAAATTTCAGGGAAGGAGCTACGTTGCCTGCACACGGTCGTTCAGCAAACGTCAGCCTCCGCAACCTCAACGTTGCCTGCAACGAGCTCAGACGCACAAGGGCGCATTCCACCTGATGGAATATCATACAGAGCACTGTGTCACCTTAGTGAGTGTGCGAGGAGTGCCCTCCTCGAGATATACAACGACTCGTGGCGAGAGGGCACCCTCCCAGTTAACTGGAAGACCAGCCGTTTGGTTCCATTACTGAAGCCTAGCAAGTCACCATTGGTGCTCACATCATACCGCCCGATTGCACTGGCTAGTTGCTTGGGCAAAGTGATGGAGAGGATGGTACTTGGACGGATAGAATGGTTCCTGGAGCATCACAACATCTACCCGGACTCTATGACGGGATGTCGCCGTGGCTGGTCATCAATTGATAGCGTCATAGACCTGGTCACCTACGTGCAACACGAAAAAGGCCGTAAGCGTCTCTGCGCTTCTTTATTTCTTGATGTTAAAGGGGCGTACGATAACGTCACACATGAAGCTGTCCTCACCGCTCTCAAGGAGGTAGGAGTGGGTGGTCGGATGTTTCAGTGATATGCAGCTATCTCTTTGAGCGATCCTTTTTCGTGAGAACCGAGGATGGTGACACTTCGCTACATTACAGCCACGGTGGTGTTCCCCAGGGTGGCATACTTAGCCCTGTACTATTCAACCTGACGCTAATAGCTCTAAATGAGCATCTGCCAAGTACTGTCAGATTGCCAATGTACGCGGACGACATCTGCGTTTGGACGTCTGCAGTAACACGTCTACAGCTGCGAGCGCGAATTCAGAGAGCTGCCACTCAAGTTGCTATTTACCTCCGTCAACGAGGTCTGGAAATTTCCTCTGAGAAATGTGCACTAGTGGCATTTACGCGCAAACCAATGCATAACTACAGCGTTCTGAAAAACAGCGAAAGAATACGTCACCTCAGATCATACAAGTTCCTAGGTGTTATAATTGACAGAGACCTCTCATGGAGCTCACATGTATCATACATGAAAAGGCGATTGACAGGCATCTGTCATTTGTTCAAGTTCTTCGCTGGAAAGAACTGGGGAATGTCCACATTGCTATGTTGCGATTATACAGGTTTCTTTTCCTTGGATTCCTTCGGTACAGCCTACCTGTGTTAACCAACGCAAGTAAAACAAGCATACGAATGCTTCAAAGTGTCCACGCTCAAGCACTCCGGATATGTTTAGGCTTGCCCCAAAGTGCATCAACAGCGGCGACTATCGCCATCACAAGGGACAACCTCATCAAGACCCAGATTAATGTGGAAGTGCTGAGGGACACATATACGACACCTTGCTCGAACCCCCTCGACATCACCTAGCCTCTCTACCAGTGGTCCGACCATGCACATCTTACTGCAAAACAGTGACCGCACATGTGAGTCGATCCCAACTTCATTCTCTCCTACCGCTAGACCTGTGACTCCGCCATGGTGCCTCGCTCAACCAATATTTAATATTAACATACCTGGCGTCGAGCAAAAGGCCAATTTGTCGTCACCGGCTCTTAAACAGCTCACACTACTTCTCTTGTATCAAGACTCCACACGTATCTACACTGACAGATGGGTTCAGCCGGACAGCTCTACAGGAGCAGTAGTGATACCAAGGTTGGCCACGACAATTAAATTCAAGACATCTCACGCAACAACATCAACGGCAGCAGCATTGGCAGCACTTCGTGCCGCGTTGCAATTTGTAGTTGATCAGCCTACGCGCAAGTGGACTATTTTCTGCGACTCGAAGGCGGCACTGCAGTCTCTACTATCAGCCTTACGCCGTGGACCACACGAGCAGCTGGTACTAGAGATAGCAGAGATTATACACCACCTGACTGAGAAAGGGCACCAAATTACATTTCAGCGGTTTGCCCAGTCACTGCGGAATCATCGGCAATGAACGGGCCGATCAAGCTGCCCGCTCAGCTGTCACACCGGTCCCCGTTAATTAGGGAGGCGATCGCCGGGCTAATTCCAAGAGCCGAAGTATCGGCCCCCCCGAACCGCACCACGAAAGCGTGGACAATTTAGAAGTGGTCCTTTTTGGCGCGCCAGCGGACGCCGGCTGTGGCCCAAAAAACAAGTCCGAGCCGAGAGTTGACAAACAAACAAATTATATTCTCAATAATGGCAGATCGAAAACAATACACAAAAATGCACACTCCACAATAGTTGCATAAAATATGTCACCAATCAAACAGTGTACTACACAGTATAATCAGCCACACTCAAAATAACGGACACAGACAACAACTCACACTACAATGCAGTCGCATGCATTTAACAACCAAGACACTTAAGGACTAGAGAGATAGAAAACCTATTCAGTCCAAAGTCCTTGGAACAAAAGTCTGAATGATACTCTTCCGAGAATCACTCACTCAAAGTCCAGCGTGGTTGTCGTTCCGCAGCCCTCGAAATTTCTCTTCCAGGAAACCTCGCGTCTTCAATTGGCCACTCTCCAAGCTTCAAACTTCTTCGCCGGAAACACGTCGGCTTCACACACGCAGCTGTTGCCACGCGTCTTCGCTCGATAGCGGTAAACTCACGCTCTTGCTTGTAGCTCGAGCCTTCACCCCTCAGGTGGAAATCCTCTTCATCACCGGCTTCGTCCCTACGGACCAAAACCTTCGCCGACTACACGGGCGGAATCCCTACGCGCTCTGGCGCTAACTTCCGTCTCCTCCTGCTCTCTCGTCTCGGCCGCTCGATTAAATACCTTCCGCACCACCTTCCAGAAAGTTCTCGTCACTTCGTCGGCGCGATACGCAGCGAAGGCTGGGGAGAGGCGCGAGACTGTACGGGGGCCGTCCCCGACAGATGACTCATCTCGGCATACACGCCCCTTTCCTTCTGGAAATTTCTAGCGCTTTGCCCGGCCGCCGCTATTGGGGTGAGGAGGTTCATCGGCGAAGCCACGCTTCCGAGAGGAGAGGCGTCGCGCGCCCCGGGGAGCCTTGGATGCTTGTTTTCTCTTCTCTTTTTTTTCGTCAACCTCGCCGCGTCTCTCGGGCGCGTTATCGCAAGAATTTGGCGGCGCGCCCGTTTTTAGCGCTCGTTCTGTGGACACTGCCCCCCACTTTAAGAATATTATCTCATAATATTCAAAAACCACATAAACAAGCGCGAACAGTCACCACTCACTCTCAAAGACTGTAACATAGTCCGTCGCTCGTGACACGTCACATTCACAATATATCACTCAATACAATTGGACATTACAATTCAATCTCACACACATGAAAATAACCTCAGATACATGACTACAACACTTCATCACACATTCCAAACAATACAAACGTACAAAGTTCTGTCTTTACAACAATTATACAACACTATACATCACATCATCGCACAGAACACTTTGACTCGCTCGACATACACTTGAGACACAGGATAACAAGAACATTAACACAACATATGTCACTCATCCCTGCCAGACACATTCCGATTCCACCTCTGCACCTATCCTGTGTATTTCGAGCTGCGCTTGCGTCCTTTCTTGCGGTGCTCTCTCGATCTCTTCTTGTTTTTTCTTGTTCTTTTTCGGCGAGCCTTTTCCAACGACGATATCTGAGGCGGCGTCTCAGCCATTTTTGTCACTTCCGACACCGTTAACGGGTCATAACGTTCAAACGGGTCCTGTCGGTTTATCTACCAGCTTGTTCATGTCACGGCATTGGGCCTGGCTAGCCGACTCCGTCATTTTCACACTCTCGGTTGGTTGGGGTCGTGCCGACGTGCATCCAGCTGCGCACCCCGTGAACTCATTCAACCCGATCATCTTCTCATTCGCTGTCTCTTGCGCCGCTGCTTCACCTTGGGCTCTAGTGAGATCCGTCGCGGGATGCTCCTCCACTGTATCTCGCGGTCGCTGGGTTGGCGAGGGCTCCATCTTAGGGTCTTCCCCCAAACGTTCTGGATCATTC
>WOVY01007483.1:0-38133 GCA_013436015.1 Rhipicephalus annulatus
ACGCGTGGCGCATGCCAGCCGAGCCGGGTCTTGCTGGTGCTGGTGCCATGATGATTGTGGCGGGCTACTTGAACGTGGCGAACCTGTCCGCAGCATTAACCCCTCCTCAGACGCATCGTCCCGATGCTTAAGACGGTGAAAAGATATATGCGCACTCTCACTCGTTTTTTTTCGACGATCTGTCATGATAGGGGCGTCATGCGGACTACGTGTAACCACTTCCGTGGGATTGCGGCATCTTGAACTCACGTGTCCACGGATCTGACTTCATAAGTGACGTTGCTGATACGGTTGAGTACTTCATAAGGGGCCGAAGTATCTGCGAAAGAAGCTTTTCAGAAAGTCTGCGCGGGCGCACTGGTATCCTTATTCACACTTTGTCACCGGGATGATAAAGTGCGTGACTGCGTCGCTTGTTGCAAGCAAACCGACTAGAATCGACGTGCTGTTGGTGGCGTATTCGGTATCTTGCCATTTGCCGTGCTTCTTCAGCTCTTTGCAAGAAGTCATCTAAGTCAGGTGGATAGCTGCTTTCGTCCTGTAGTGGTAACATGGCATCCAGCGGGGTGGTCACTCTTAAGCCGAATACTACTTCGAAAGGGGTAACGTGGGTTGTTTCTTGAACGACTGTATTATATGCGAATGTTACGTAAAGTAATATTTCATCCCACTGTTTATGTTCAACATCGACATACATTGATAGCATGTCGGTCAGAGTTCGGTTGAGGCGTTCGGTTAAGCCATTTGACTGAGGGTGATACGCCGTTGTTCTGTGATCGATATTTGTCATGCGCATCAGGCATTGCATTAGGTCTGCAGTAAATGCGGTGCCCCGATCCGTAATAACGACAGTGGGCGCACCATGTCTAAGCACTATGTTGTTCACAAAGAACTTGGCGACTTCTGCAGCTGTCGCACTGTATAGAGAGTCTGTCTCAGCATAAACGGGTGAGATAGTCTGTGGCTACGGCTATTCATTTCTTGCCTGCACACGATGTCGGGAAAGCTCCTAGGAAGTCCATGCCGACTTGTTGGAATGGGGCATCTGGAGTGTCTATTGGCTGGAGAAGGCCGGCTGGTTTTACTGGTGGAGTTTTGCGCCGTTGACATTGACAAGTTTTCACGTAGCGCTGCACTGATGCGAGCAACTTAGGCAAATAGTATTTCAGGCGAATCCTGGCGAATGTTCAGCTCACACCCATGTGTCCAGATGTTGGCTCGTCGTGGCATGCGTGCAGAATTTCCTCTCGCATGGCTGTGGGCACGAATAGTAAAAACCTTTCACCATTAGGTTCGAAGTTCCTTCTGTAAAGGACACTTCCTCGAATGCAGAACGCGGAGAGCCCTCTGGAGAATATGCAAGGGACTTGAACGTCGAGACCCTGCAGGTGTTGTATAAGCGCCAGCAAATCTGGGTCATTTCGTTGCAGTTGAGCGATTTCGGATGCGTCGACAACGCCTAGAAGTGGGAACACTTGGATCGACGGGAGAGCGTGACAGGCAGTCGGCATCGCTGTGTTTCCTTCCAGATTTGTACACGGCCGGAATATCATACTCCTGCAGCCAAAGGCTCCATCTTGCTAGTCGACCTAACGGGTCCTTGAGATTTGCCAGCCAGCATAGAGCATGGTGGTCACTGACAACTCTGAACGGTCTACCGTAAAGGCTGGGTCGAAACTTGTTTATTGCCCAGATGACTGCGAGGCACTCTTTTTCAGTTGCAGAGTAGTTTGCCTCAGCTTTTGATAGTTTGCGGCTGGCATAGGCTAACATTTTCTCTTGACCATTTTGCCACTGGACAAGGATGGCGCCGAGGCCGACATTGCTGGCATCGGTATGGACTTCAGTGTCGGCTGTCTCATCGAAATGGGCAAGTATTGGTGAACCCTGAAGTCGTTTTCTTAATTCGTCAAAAGCTTTCTGTTGTTCGCTTTCCCATGTGAAGGGCACAATCGTCTTTTGTCAGTTTTGTAAGAGGTTCCGCAATCTTTGAGAAGTTTTCCACAAATCCCCTATAGTAGGCACATAAACCCAAAAATCGACGCACTGACTTTTTGTCTCTGGGTGTGGGGAACCTCTGAACAGTGGCTGTCTTTTCGGGATCAGGACGAACACCATAGGAACTAATGACATGTCCAAGGAATCGCAGCTCTTCGAAGCCGAAGTGGCATTTTTCGGGTTCGATTGTCAATTTTGCTGACCGGATGGCTTCCAGTACTGTGCGTTGTCGCTCTAGATGTTTGTCAAATGTTGCAGAGAATACCACCACGTCATCCAAATACACTAGGCATGACTGCCATTTCAATCCGGCAAGGACAGTGTCCATCATTCGCTGGAACGTCGCTGGTGCGGAACAGAGGCCGAATGGAAGCGCTTTGAATTCGTAGAGGCCATCTGGTGTTACGAATGCCGTTTTTTCACGGTCCCCGCTCGTCGACCTCTATTTGCCAATATCCGCTTTTCAGATCTAAGGAGGAGAAAAACTTTGCAGATCGCAACCGATCTAGTGTATCATCGACACGTGGCAAGGGGTAGACATCTCGTTTAGACTGTTCAGTTTTTCTGTAGTCGACACAGAATCTAAGTGTGTTGTCTTTCTTCTTAACGAGCACTACGGGGGACGCCCATGGACTATACGAAGGCTGGATGACATCATCCGAAAGCATCTCCTCCACTTGCTTCTTGATAATTTCCCGTTCTTTCTGTGACACCTGATATGGATGCTGGCATATAGGCCTCGTGTCGTCTTGCGTTATCATTCTGTTTCGTGATTGACGTGCGCTGGACCTTCGAGGCACTTGAAAAGCAATCAGAGAATTCTTTTATCAAGGCGTAAATCTGTTTGTTTTGACTGTCCGGAAGGCTCTGATTGACGGTCACGGATGTTTCGATGTTGCAGGCCACTGGTCGAGTGGTTGATGTCGTTAAGCTGCATAGTTCAGTCGCCATTCAGAAGTTGTGTAAATAGGCAATAGCCGTGCCTTGAGCGATGTGTTGAAGCTCATTGGATAAATTTGTGAGTAGGACATCTGCACGGCCATTCGTCAAGTGAACAAGACCCCTAGCTACGCAGACACCTTTGTTCAAAAACAGCCCTACATTTGTATCCGCTATGCCTTCGCGGTTGTACAATGCGTCATTTTCTACGAGCACCATTATACTGCAGCGTGGCGGCACAGTTACGTCATCATGAACAACGCGTAGAGCAGTTAGGCGTCGTTCCTCAGATTCCTCCACAGTTATAGCTCGTTCATTCGAAAACGACTCGCTGGACCTACGCAGGTTAATTACAATGCCATTAGCTCGCAAAAAATCCATTCCTATAATGAGTTCCTTTGAACATTCTGGCACCACAATGGAATCGGCCACGTAAATAAAGCCCCGTATTTCAAGTCTTGCAGTGCATCTGCCAAGGGGCGTAATAATGTGACCGCCTGCCGTGCGTATCTGCGATCCACTCCACTGTGTCACAACTTTGTTTAGCTTTTTCGCCATCTTGTGACTTATCACTGAATAATCAGCACCGGTGTCCACTAAGGTATTCAGCTCCCATCCTTCCATTCTCAACCGCAAATATGAAGTAACGTTTTCGTTGCTGCACCCATCTACCGGAAATACACCGTCATCACCCTCAAACCAAATTGGAGGATCTTCGTAACTGACGTTATCAGCGGCCTCACCTCCACAGGTCGCTTGCTTCAGTTTTCCGGGTGTGGACCTGGAGAGCGATGACCAGGCTGCCTTGAAGGTGCACGTGGGCTGGATGACCGGTGGCGTAGAGGTGGCGAGTTCTGGCGCGTGGACAAGTACTCCTCAATCTCCGCCGGTCGTTCGCCGTTTTGGGGGCACGGTGCATACGACAGGAAGCCTCTTAATCCAGCCTGTCGGTAAGGACAGAATCTGTACAGATAACCCAATTCCCCACAATGAAAACACAGAGGCCTGCGCTCGTGATCACGCCAGACGTCACTTTTCCTGGCCTACACTCCACACAGTGATGTGTGCTACGTGCTCCTTGGGGAAGATAGGTAGCTGTTGGTTCCCGTGAACGAGGTGCACTGCGTGCCGCAGGTGGGAGAGGAGTCGTCGCCATCGCAACTGCTGCATTGCTGTGTACCGTGGGTTGTCTGACAACCTCAAAGTATGTTCGTATAGGTCGAACCGGCTGCAGCTCACGCTCTGGCTCTCGTATCACCTGCCTCAGTTCGTCACGAACAACGTCCATAACAGATAGTGCAGTTGGAATCTGGGGCATTTGCAGTCTGCTCAATTCTTCTCTAATAACTGATCTAATGAGCTCTCGCAGGGCTTCAACATCGTTTCGCACGCCTCCGGAGAATACCTGCGCAGTTAAGATTCCGGTTGTACTGCCGAGCCCGCTGTTCCAGTGTTTTTTCGATGGCCGTCGCTTCCGAGTAAACTCAGCAACTGCGCTCGGAGGGTTGCGGACGAGAACGGTGAACAGCTCTTGCTTCACTTCGCACATTAGATGGCGCACCTTCTTATCCTCAGCCATGTTGTAATCCGCACACTTGAACAGACGGACCATGTCCTCAATGTACATAGCAGCACTCTCGTTCGTGAGCTGGTTCCTCGATTGAAGAGCAGCCTCCTCCTTTTCTTTCCGGTCTATGTTCGCGAACGTAGCCACCGCTTGTCGTCGAAATACCTCCCAGGTAGACAACGAGGTTTCATGACTCTCAAACCATGTCTTTGCGAAGTCTTCCAGGGCGAAGTATACGCGACGGAGCTTCTTTCTTTCGTCCCATCCATTCAAGCTCGCCACTCTCTCGAACAGGTCCAACCAATCTTCAACATCCTCGTACGAGTCGCCGTGAAATACTGGCGGCTGGTGCGGTTGGCTAATGAACACTTGTGCCGGTGTTACCTGGCTAGTCATAGTGGTCGCATTCATCGTTTGAATTCCCCTTGGTGTGAAGTGAAGGGGACCAAACTCAGGTGAGTCGCCTCGAAGACGGCGACTTGCCCTCTGGTGTACAGGAGTCACTTCCACGGGGTTGATACGCTGGTTGTTGGGGCTACCCTGTCTTGAACTCGCGGGGCTTCGATTCATAACTCAGCACCTCCACCAGAAATGTAGCAATGCTGAGGCCGACAGATTAAAAAAAAAGCGTCTTTATTAGGGCGAACTTGTGCCCACGATTCTAAAGACTATGGTCCTCAAGTCTGAGTAGTCGAGTGGCACAGATCCAACTATCTTCCTCTTCCTCGTTGTTGGAGTGCACGAACGCGTGGCGCATGCCAGCCGAGCCGGGTCTTGCTGGTGCTGGTGCCACGATAATTGTGGCAGGCTATTTGAACGTGGCGAACCTGTCGCAGAAATATAGCCACATAGTGAGTGAGCGTTGCTTTGATGTCTGGAAACTTCAAGCCTCGAAGCCACTTCTGTTGGCTCGAGAGTGTCTGCCCATATCTGCCAAGCACTATGTGCTTGCTTTGCTTTTTTACGTGTGTCTTATTTATTTATTTTGTTGTTGAAAGCGTAAAGAGATGTCGTTATTGGGCAATGCTTGATATCATCCCCTCCTCACCGTTTTTGGGATCAGGGCTGCGTTTTTTTTTTAAGCATCTGACTTCCATTGCTTTGGTGGTGCCACCCCGACTGCACGACCTTGCTAAGCAAATGATCTTCATCGCATGCTTCCCACGAATAAGATGGAACACTGAAATCCCTCCTCTGGCAACAAACAAAACGAACTGCACCAAGCAGGCTGTTTTGCCAGGCCTGCCTTTCTAGGCATGTATTCATGGGGTTTGTCTATATAATGTCGCATGACTTTTCACAGGTTTATCCTGACTGAGTGAATGTGCCGCTAATATAAAATCTTGAGCAAGCGTGCCCTCCCTTTTTCAGGAAATTTGAAATATCTGCCAATAACTAGAAAAGACCCCCCCCCCCCTTCTGCGCTTCCTCCATTTCCGGTGATTCACGTACTGCTTTTATTCGCCCAACAAGGGTGAATAATGACTGTCATTGCATTCGTATTCACTATTTCATTTGAAGCGTGGGCAACTTTTTCACCGCCATCTTGAATTCTGTGCCGAGACTGAGCATCGACCTCCACTCGAAATCTCGTTGCGTTATCTTTACCTGTAGAGGAGGGGGGCGCTTGCTCAGGATTTTGTGGTAGGTTCCAATATTACCTTTGGGTTCAACATCCCCTCGTTATAGGCGTCACAGCCCTGCATTGCACTGAAACGATGTGGCGACGAAGTTGTTCTATTGTTGGTCAAAATTTTTAGATATCTGTAATTCGGGCCGGAAATATTTTGAAATAGAAAATAAGTACATGGCACTCATGGAACATTTTTGAGTCCGTAGAAAATCTCACCTTTGCCCACTTTTTCAAGGTCTGGGAATTTGAGTTAAGGAGGTAGTATTACTTCATTTTCTGGCAAGTTCATTTACATGTATGAATGATGCTCCATGCCTTAACTTTATACTTCAGGTGTTATTGCACACTCAAGCATTTGTTCTGTAGAAAAACGTGTAACAATACCGGACCATTTAAAAAATTCACTTGTTCTACATAAATAAGTGCTACTAAAAAAAAAAACAGTGAGTGTTGTGGCAGTTTACTGTCGATAGCAGGCTCCACAGTTTGTAGTCACTGGCCTTTATAAGGGTGTAAGTGCTGCGCCATTTTCTGCCGTTTTGCGCCAATTCGACTTACTGCACCAAACTGCGCCTAAACGGCAATCTGCGTGTGCAACGCCAAATTTAGTCGAGTTTTATCAGCAACCGAGCAACTAAGGATGCAACCGTGTCCTTGTTAAATTAATTCAGTTATGTCTATTGGTTCTGTTTCACTAGTCACGTCGTATTTCGGTTCACGCATGAATCTTGCTAAGGTGGCTCTATATATGTTTGAACAGCAAAGCTATTGGCCGAATCATATAAACTAAAAAAACTAAGGAAATCAGTTGTGTAATGTTGTAAGGCTAATGCCACACGCGCTCCTTTCTATTTTTGCTACCACACCATTACGCGTGTAACACTGCCTTGCGCAAACCGCGGCCGTATGACTGTAAACATTCTAGGTAATCTTAGAACCTTCAAGGAGATTACTCGTACGACGCGTACATAAGAGTTCTGGAACTTAAGCGGCCGCTAGCGATGGGCCTGCCAACGACGGCCAGGGGACGCTGCGCCGCACGCGTTTCGCCGCCTTTCTAGCAAAAGCTGGTCGCTCGGTACCCTGCTCCCGCCTTCTGCTGGGCTATCTCATCACGTTCACGCGCTCTGTACAGGCTGTTATCTAGTCGCCCTTCACGTGCAGCGTCACCTGTGACTTGCTCCGACTGTTTAAAAAGATTGTAAAAATGTTTTCACAGTGTGAATCTTATCAGAACTGAGATCGATTCATTGATAACCTTTGCCGGACCAAGCAAGTCAAACATGATGTCTTGGAACGAGTGCTATGTGAATGTCGATGGTGAACAGCTGCCTTTCTATGATAATAAAAGTGAGGTGATGGCGTGAATTCTTTAGGTATGTTACCGGTAAAAACATGCATTTGCTGCAGCATTTGTGTCTTCTCGGAGCTGTCGGGAAAATACCACCACGCTTTCGCGTGCATTTGTATATAGCGTTCGGATTTCGTTTGCTTGAATGCAAAGTGTGTCTCGTGTCTTTCAATTTATTAGGAGATCAGTGTGAAGAGCCTAAACTTACGTCTGCCCTGTTAAGTCCCTGGCACCATTTCAATGCGCAGTGTTCAGTTTCATAAGAGTTTCACTTTTGCCAAGGTGTTCATCGAATGTTAACAATGTCGTATAGGGAGTTAAATGCCACCTTGGCTTTTTCTTTTTTACAGCTTCTTTGAAAGCATAGTGATGCATGCAAAAAATAGTATTTTATGTCCTCTTCTACCATGCATGTTTTCTAGCTGGGCATGTTTCATTTCGGAATAATATCCACGCCTGATTCCCTGATTCGAATCTCGAACATTGACTGCTTGCTTGGTCTTCGTCATGCAGACACTGCGGATTCAAGGCGTCGACGAAGTATGTATAAACATCCTGGAAGAAATCTACAGGGGATCAACTGCTACCATAGTGCTTCATAAAGAAAGCAACAGAATACCAATCAAGAAGGGTGTAAGGCAGGGGGACACAATCTCCCCAATGCTATTTATCGCATGCTTACAGGAGGTTTTCAGAAGCCTAGAAGGGGAACAGTTAGGAATAGGAGTTAATGGAGAGTACATTAGTAATCTGCGCTTCGCCGATGACATTGCATTGCTGAGTAACTCAGGGGACGAATTGCAACTGATTACGGAGTTAGACAATGATTCCGGAGTTAGACAAGGAGAGCAGAAAGGTGGGTCTTAAAATGAATCTGCAGAAAACGAAAGTAATGTACAACAACCCCGAAAAAGAGCAGCACTTCGAGATAGGTAATAGTGCACTTCAAGTTCTAAAAGACTATGTCTACTTAGGGCAGGTAATAACCGCGGAGCTGAACCACGAGATTGAAGTAACTAGAAGAATAAGAATGGGGTGGAGCACATTTGGCAAGCACTCTCAAATTATGACAGGTAGATTGACACTATCCCTCAAGAGGAAGGTATATAACAGCTATATCTTGCCGGTACTTAGCTACGGAGCAGAAACCTGGAGACTTACAAAGAGGGATCAGCTTAAATTGAGGACGACGCAGCGAGCAATGGAAAGAAAAATGGTAGATGTAACCTTATGAGACAAGAAGAGAGCAGAGTGGATTAGGGAAAAAAACGGGGGTTAAGGATATAGCTGAAATCAAGAATAAGAAATGGACATGGGCTTGGCGTTGTAGCGCGTAGACAGGATAACTGCTGGTCGTTAAGGGTAACTAACTGGATTCCCTGAGAGGGCAAGCTGGTTAGGGGGAGACAGAAGGTTAGGTGGGCAGATGAGATTAAGAAGTTTGCGGGTATAAATTGGCAGCAGCAAGCACAGGACCAGGTTAACTGGCGGAACATGGGAGAGGCCTTTGTCCTGCAGTGGACGTGGTCAGGCTGATGATGATGATAAATGCCGACACACTTTGCTGCTTGGCAGATTATCGACGGCTGATGCTTTGGTTTGCTGTCATCAGTCTACAGCGTGTATTGCTCAAGAGTGACGTTTCGGTTTTGTTTTCCAGGCACAGGTTCACCCAAATGAAAAGTTCACTCGGGAAAACAGCGGCTGCTGCCTTCGTCAATATCAGGACTGTGTAATACGAAGGCTGAATGCTAATTTTTTTGGATCCGACATCGCGACACTAAAAAATGCTGGTGTAAGAGAATAAGGACGGCCGCTTCAGAGAGAAAGGCTCTTATCGCACAATCTCTTTCTATTGAGAGCTCGTCATGTATAAGGGTACGAGCCGTGTGCTGATGCTTGTCAATAGTGCGCGCGCCAGCTTATCACAACCACGCCTTAGAATCAAAGTTCGCCTCTGCTGCTCGAGCACCCCCCCTTCCCCCGGGTCTTTTTCATGCTTGTTCAGGACAGGCGGCATGTTGTATCTCCGCTTGAGCATTCGATGGCAAGTGTAACACGTGCTGGGATACTATCGCGTGCGCTACCCTCCGAGCGAGCCACAGAGATCGGCTGCCTCGTTTAATCTCTGCGTCAGCAGCGCTCACCATCCCAGCTTGCGCAATCTTATGCACGGGTAGAACGTGCGATGCGCAGGGAATGTTACCAACTTGTAGTTTACCTGGAACATGGCAGCAATGGCAAAAACCTGTCGAGTGTCTATATAATTCATATCGTAATAAAAAAAAAATCACTTATTTGCACGGCGAGTCCATCTAAGTTTGTTCGCTGTTTCCATGTCGTCTGTAGCACTTCAATGACTAGAACATAAATTCTTTACACTCATTTTTATAGCACCCTATTGGTTTAGTATGAAAATAGCTTTTATTAGTCCATGTCTCATGTTGTATGCGGTGTTTTATTCGCATCTTGAGCATTGCCACATTTTAACATCAATTTTTTTTTTTTTTTCATTCGTCTGAGGTCTGTTAGCTGGCCAGAGTGCCAGTTATGTTTTTTCTTTGAGTTACTGTGCTTTCATCTTTGATGTTGTAAGATTTAAGATATTTATCGATTTGCAGTAAGTCTGTTCACTTGATCAGTATTGAACGCTTAGTAAAAACCACTGAAATTTTTTGGTTTTATGAGAAAGCAGAAATTCTAATTAACAGTGATGTGTTACTCAAAAAATCTGCTCCAAAACTAAATTTTGATGCTTCCAAATACATCTTTTGGTGCTCCAGGGCTGCTCCGAAAGACTGAAGCCCGCTTCCACCCCTGCCTTTAATTTGAATGACACATATATTGGAAAACATTTCTAGTGGCCGAAATAAGTGGTCATTGTGCTGGGCGACAAACATTTTCCTCACCCTAAAACAAAATCTGCATTTATTACTGCTAGTATGGTATGGCCAAAAGCTAGTCATTGTGCAGGGCCACACCATCTCAGCTACGTCACAACATCTCACTTACGTAAAACAAAGTCTTGTATTTTCTGCAAGTTTCCTATACCTTCTGCACCATCACAATGTTGTTGCAAGGTCTTCCATAAAGTTACCATTCGATAACCCTGCAGCACACACACCATGCTCACGTCAGAGTCGATATGCCTTTCTCGTCATCAAGTTTAGTGGAGGTCACTATGGCACTGTGAGCATCAGAAAAGTTTTTAAAGTTCTTCCTGTGAGTTGCATACCTTGATTATAAGCCACTCTATGAAGGCGGGAGAGGGGTTGATGTGGTATGCAACACAGCAGTAGGCGACAGGGGCAGTGATAACAATGGCTGATGTCTGAATGACCTCAGAGAATCGAACTCCTTTACAAACTTGCCATCTGAAAGACCCCAACTTCCGCACAGGTTTAGTGGCACAACGTCTAATCTATTTTGTCAATGCTAGCCAGATGCGCCCGATCCAACCATTCACTACCCTCTCCTCAGGCCCTTTCCTGCTCTCTCCCATCGTCTAGCCTTCGCATGTGCTTTGTAGTCATGGGGGAGAGAGTCCCTCATGCAGTGGCCTCATGACAGAAATCATATGAAGTAACTGTTTAGTTCAGTTGTGTACAGATCTGAGGGGTGGTATCTTGCATTCCTCATGTTCACAATATTGGCAATCACGCTGGCTCTATGAAAGATAAGATGTTTTGAGATAACGTGTCACCGTTCGAGGCGCTGTGCGGGAAACCAATAGGGAAGCGTCACTGCAACGCGTCTGGATGCGCTGCTCTGTGACGTGGCGGCGGCATTGCTTCGAGCCACAAAGAAGCAGCACGAAAGAACAAATCTGACAAAGACATGATATTAGAGTGGGAAACTCGTCTATCGCATGTACAAGGCAAAGTGCTCGGAAGCACGTGTGACGCAAGCAGCACTACCCATCATGTAGCGTCTTATCACAACCACTCTCTGAACTAAGGTGGACCAACGGCTCCCGTTCAGAAGCGTGCGTTTGCCCTGGCAGTGAAAGAAATAAAGGGGGCTCTGGGTGGGAGCACTGTTGTGACCTTGCAACCACCTCGGGCACTATCTATACCTGTTTAGTGAACTTGTAGTGCAGAATATCAAATGCTTTGACCTGGATGAGTACAAAATTCTATTTTTTATGCTTTGCGTCTTTGAAAAGGTTTGAGGAGCACTGTTGTGACTTCGCAATTATTTTAGCTGCTGTCTATAACTGCTTTGTGCATTTGCAGTGCAGAATATGAAATGCCTTGTCTTGGATGGATCTAAAACTTTATTTTCTGTGCTTTGCATCTACGTTGAAAATGGCAAAGCTGTGATAAATTCCAATTATTCAATATGTCGAATTCGGGTGTTTTAATTCAGTGTTCGAATTATGGCGATTGACTGCAGTCATGTGTATCTTGCTTGCACACTTTGCGAATGCACTCGCCTGACACTGATTTAATCATTTGAAATGAGGGGGGCAAGAGATGAAATTTGCTTACAAGTGCCATGAATTTGTAGGGCACTATGGCGTGTATGTTGAAGCATGAATGTCTATTCAACAAATGGCCTCTCTTGCTAATATTTTTCTAGCCTTTACCTTTTTCATGCCAATACATACCTTGATTGTAAGCCATCACTGTATCCTGATGTGGTTTTCTTTACCCTATGCTGCAATGTTTTGCTGTTGGACAAGGTGTACCCGCTAACCCAAATAAAGCCTCTGCTTACAGCTATTATACCCCCCAATTTCTGTGTCGCAGTCCGTCAAGTACTTTTCGTCATCATCTGGGCATGCACTCTTGGCCGGCACCACTTCTGGCTGCTGCCAAACCTGACTGAAGACGTGGGCTTCCTCGAGTCCTTCTGGCCCATCTACCAGTACGAGTACCGAGGCCCAGCCAGCAGCCAAGACAGCAAAGCAAAAGATGGCAAAGCCAAGAAAAAGAAAGAACAGAACGATGGCAATGGTGGTGGTGGTAGCAAGGGGGACCATTCAACGAGCGAGGACTCTGAGGGGAAGCGGTCCTCTGACCAAAATGGAGGGCAGGGCGACAGCAATGGCTTCGAGCTCGTCGACGGTCCTGTAGAGGATGATGGCGGCAAGGAGAAGCAGTCCTGATGCGGTAGAAGGCCACCCTGCTGGCTGGGTGGGTTGGAATAAAAAGGGAGGACGACGTCGGCACAAAAGGCTTGGTTCGCCGCAACAGCAGGCTCACACCGTTTGGTTGGGCAATGAAATGCTCCACTCGGCTGCACCAATGCACACCGTACTGTACATTCTTGCGTCCCTCTGGACCCTGTGTCATTTTGAATTCTGATAATGTAAATTCTCTGAAGCAAAGAAAGGAAGCAGTTGTTCTTCCATGGCATTACAGGTCTCTGTGATTGTAACACTGTAAGGTTAAAAATATTGCTTGGTTTAGGTTTCTTATTTCACAACTGCAGGCAGTTTCTAGAAGAGGGCAGTCAAGTCATAAAAGACACCAGAAAAATAGCACGTAAATTGTATCACTCTGGTTTGCGTCATGTCTAACCGTCGTAACAAAAGATGGGTTCGTGAGTGTGTTGCAAAGTTCTTGTTGGTTTAGCTTTTGTGGCACAACGACTGTTGCAAACACGAGCTGCATCCCTGATAGACAGTTGCACTACTCATACTATGCAGTTTACCAACAAGCTATCTTGGAGTTTTGTCAGTGGCAACTTCGTTGGATTATCAAGAGGTCGTGTAATCTTTTGCTGGAACCACTTTTTGTTGCACGCAACTGCAGCTTCTTACAAGTTGATGCTTCCATGACTCGTGTCTTCCGACACAAAGATGTCAGAGGAGCATTTCTATGGTATACATATTTACAAAAGCGATAAACAGTGTACTAAATGAAGAATTTTATTATCGGTATGTCAGCTGTTGATACATTGATAAGTCTAAGCATTTTACTGACTTTTTAAAGAAGCACGTCCCTCTTTATTTCTAACAACAGCTGCTGAATCTTCCTCTCAGTATTCTATTTGCCACACAAAGATTCGTGCCACGACATGTTAGGTGTTTCGAGGTCACACAAATCTGGCATTTGGTTTCTTCTAATTCAATTCTCCTGGCATACATTCTTTTGGCAATTCTTTCGCCATGGATTTATAGTTGAGGGGATGACAGTTACAGATTTCTTGCTGATTGTACTGGCCTACTGGCCTCCATTTTTTGTCCTTATTTACACCTTTTTCCTGTTTTCAAACCTGATTTACTCTTTCTTCATATTGTGCACACTGTATCTGTCTGTATTTAGCACCTCTATGTAGCACAAAGCAGCATTTTGTGAGGGTGCGTGCTTGCTTTTGAAGTTAGTGACATTTGCCCTCTATGACAATTACAATCTCGTCACAAAACATTTTTCAGTGTCTGGGTAACAAAAAGTGTTTGCCTAAAGTGCTGCGGTCTTTCTTTTACTTGGGTATTGTGTTTTCTAGCAAATCATTTAAGGTACTTCTAGGCTATAGCTGTTATTTATTTTTTTCTCAGGTGTTCAGTTTGCATATTTTGGTTTTTCGTCTTAAATGCAGGTGTACTTTGTAACATGTCATTGCTTG
The DNA here is from genome assembly GCA_013436015.1 of Rhipicephalus annulatus. Taxonomy (NCBI): domain Eukaryota; kingdom Metazoa; phylum Arthropoda; class Arachnida; order Ixodida; family Ixodidae; genus Rhipicephalus; species Rhipicephalus annulatus. The sequence goes on from WOVY01007483.1 coordinate 14,062, forward strand.
TGATCAGAAATCAAAAGAGATAGTAAATTTGGATGCTATTATCGTTTTTTGTCTAGTAAATTTGGATGGTATTATCGTTTTTTGCCTAGTAAATTTGGATGCTATTATCGTTTTCTGCCTGTTATCACAATGTGATGCCATGAGATGCTCTCCTCGTGTCATTGCAGATTCACCACAGCTGCCGCTATGTTTCCATCATTAGTGAGGACGAGCTTGCGCATTGTAGTTATGCTGGGTTCTCTTTGGGTGGGGTTGCACAAAAACATTAACGTGTTACCAAATAAAACACACTGTTTGAGGCATTCCATGTTTCGCAGTGCCCAAGTCTGCAAACCCAGGGCTTTTCACCCGCGAAAAACCTTTGAAATTCCGGCATCTCCGTGGTATTCACTATTGAAATTAGATAAGCAGTGGTCTCATTGTCGGTGCCAGTAATTTACGTCGTCAGCATTATTGCTCGCTAGACATTTATGGCAGCATTCTGGAAATTTAGACAGCATTAGTTTTGCACCTCAAGTTGCAAAAATGTAGCCTTATTATACAATATATGCGCTGTCCGACCCATTGGCTAAGTTCTTACTGTTTTTTTCCTGACTTCTTAAAAAGTGATTGCGGTTGCTGCGCCATGCAGGACAGTTATTTATTCTTCTGTTGTTGTATAGTTGCTTTGCTGAAGCGCAGTGGTTCTGACGCGTGAATTTACGGCAGCTTACAGGTGTAACAGACTGCATGTTACTACAGTTCTTGCTAATACAGGCATCGTACACAACAGCTGTGCACAAGTCTACATTGTGCGCAGCTGTTGACAGCCCGGTTTATTGTGGGGCTAGGTTTAACTTCGTTATTGAAATACAACTGTTGATTTTTCTTTGCTCGTACTGCCATTAGTTGCCCTAAGTGAAAGAGCTTGGAAAGCAAACTCAAACTCAATAGGATGTCTCTTTGAGCTCGTTGGTGCATTTTTTAAAACATTGTTTGTGAGCACCCACTAAGGTGGATACAAAAAGAAGGGACGACTTTCGAAGAGGAGCTTGCTACAGGCAGATTTGTTCCAGCTCTGTTGTCTTGAAATGTCGCAGCTTGCATGACCTCTCCTGTGCGATGCATGTGCGAAAGTTGAACCTACGCTCCAACTCTTTGGAGCGTTAAATTAGTTGGTCCGGCACCTCTTGCGTGCTGTCATTTTATATTTCTTGACATGCTGTGCACACAATCAATCTTCTCACAAACAATCTTTCACAGGAAAGGACATTTGTAAGAATAAAAAAGATTTCCACTTTCGTGGAGGACGCACGTTTTTGAGGCTCGAGCAGAATCATGCACACTGTGTAACATTGGAGCCGGTCTCTTCACCGCCTCATTTGCTGCCATGCACATGGTTTATAATGACTTTAATATACAGCTTTTTGGGTTGTCATCAGCGAGTATGTTTTTCAGTATCATGTAAAGATTACTATTGAATTACATAGGGGTTTTCAGCTGGTCAGTGCACAGTACATAAAAGATCTGAATATCTACTGTGTTCTACATAGGTGTATCATAAGTCTGGCTTCTTTGGTAGATGTGGGCTCATTTCGTACGTGAATGCCATGCTTGCTATCACTTTCGAGCTTTGTTCAGTACCATGTAGCTATTGTGCTTTTGAAAATATGTGTTGTGTAGATTGCACTTGGTGAGTTCTTGTTTGGTATCATTTTACCCCTTTTTTTGTTACCTCGAGGACTAACGAGAAAACTAATCCCAGTCAGCATTTTGAGCCTGATATTTATAACCATGACTCAATTGATATTCCAGCCGAGTTGTCCACATCTAGGGGAAAATAAGTTCTTGGTGGTTGTTTGCAGCGGACCAAAATTGTCTTGTCATTTTGAGATCTCTGTACTTTGTACTCATACCATCTATCCTTGTTTGAAACTAGGTGTTTTCAATACTCTCGCCATTGATGCGACCAGTATTTAACACATTTTTTTCTCAGTCTCTAAAGTTTTGCCGAAAGGCCAGCCCGCTGTGTAGTATGTGGTAGCTGGTGGTGTGTTTTGAAAAAAAAAGAAAAGACTGTGTCGGAATACGTCCTTTCGTTTTATTTAACTTGCTGGGCATTCTTTTTACACGTTCACCATGGAAAGTCACTTTTTAAGCCTCGGAGCACTGGCATTAAGGAGCCAAGACGTGTCGAATGGAATGTGTACGTGAATAAAATGTGTATATATATATTCATGTACGGTGTGTCAGTGTTTTCTGCATGCAACAAAAGCAGGTTCATCGTTTCTTGTGCCTCGCAAAATGGTTTCAACAATTGCTCGCCCTTGTTACACTTTGGATATGTCCGAAGAGTTTCAAGGTGCCTTTACAAGATTGAGCTCCGCATAGCGAGCGTTTCTTCCAAAGTAGGTCTTGAAATTGTTCCTTATTGGAGTGTTTCAAAAAGATATACTGACCTGCTATCATGCCTGCTCATGTTATCATGTTATTATGGGGAATTGGCCAAGAACCGGGTAGTTCTAGCGAAATACTGTTAATTTGTTTGCCGACGTCTTTTAAACTAATCAGAAAGATCAAGAAAAAAACCTAATTATTAGATATTGACAACTAGAAATAACAGATATATAAAATGAAGCAGATCTTTCAGCAACAACAATAAATGAATAAATGAAGCGATTTGAAAAACAGTAATTCAGTAGTAATATGTTCTATGGTCTGAATCTCTTTGAAGCTTTAGTAAACTCCTACAAGGCATCGTCAACTTTTATGTCGCTGAATCCTAGGGACAAAGCCCCGAAAGAAACTACGCTTGGAGGGTTTAACTCCAATTTTATGAGACGGAAAACAGCATCTGATGTAATTTTGTGCAATGTGACATACCTTTTACATTATAGTGTCATATGATGGTCTGTAGTATCAGGGACTCCACAAAACCAACAATTAGGGGAAGCAGCCAGACCAGCTCTGTGTAGATAAATATCGATATAAGGTGTTTGACATCTCAGCCTAGTGATTGCGACTTCAACTGCATGTGTGTGACATGGTATTGATATTTTATTCTAATGATGATTTAGGTGTTGAAATTCTAATGTGTTCATTATGGATGGCAAAGAAAATTTCAACATCTTTCAATCTAGTCCCTATAATGAATTTAACTGCTGGTAATAAATGAATAACTCGGCCATTTAACGATGATTAGCTGACACATCTGCCATTTCATTTAAAAAGTGCCCCCTATGTCCAGGTAGCCAGACCATTTTAACCAAATGTTTATGCGGTGGAAATAACACCCTAAAAGCGAATCGGTAAAAATTACGACTGAACTAGTTGACGCAGTTAATTTGCAGAGAGCTAAATTATCGCAAAACATTCTGCTACAAAAATGGGTACAAATTCTGGAAGGCATAGAGAAAGTGACCAATTGAGATCTGCATTTCACAATATTCTTCATTTTGCAAAGCATCTGTCGCAATGACTGTCTTTATTGGGGGATGAACCAGATAATCGCCCAGGAAAGATTTTAAAAGGCGATGTGACATTAGTTTTCCTTGTTTTGGAAAAATTTCGACGAACTGTATTTTGATATATAGCTGTTGGTATCAATGATTGGAGATCCGGCATTAATATGGACACTTAAGTTGTCGAGAAAGCTCTGTATACGGAAAACTTGAGGCGTGTGAAATCTCGGCCAGTGTTCTCCAAAGAAAAACTCCAGCTGGGAGATAAAAACTTTTCGGAACACCTTACCGGGGATTCATAAAGCTTGAAAAATGATTGTGCCCCCAACAATTTGAAACGAGAATTATATGATGAGTCTAGCTTCCAGTTACAAGACTTTAATTGCTACAAATTTAGGAATACCTAAACACAGGTACACAGGCTTGCCTCTCAAGGATAACAAGAGGGTGAAGCTTATAAACAGGAGCAACCAAATTCAAGGACCGGCCGAACCTACATGCAGTATAATGACAAAATCGTTTGCCTTCGCATGCTAAATCGACTATGACTTACCTTGTGTTACACACCGACTGCCCGAACACCCTTTAATGCTATATATTCTATGTGCACCTTCCGAGACATGGAGCGGTTGTATCACACACCAAGGTATTTTATTTGCTCTATGAGAAATATGCTCTAGATGATAACTAAGTGAAATAAGAAGAGGGTCTGTCAAAGGAAGTGGCAGTACGGAGCATTCTCTGACATTCAGATGCAGGTGTATTCGATGCGAACTTGCTGCAACAGAGCAACGCCATCGTTGTTTACCGGGCCAGGGAAAAAGTGAAATTACGCCAGAAACCTAAAAAAAAGCAGAGAATGAAAAAATGGCATGATTGAAGCTTTCTAATCAAAATGCGAACAATCTTGAGCATAGTAATAATATCATTTCATATTATACTTCATGCTACGCAGTACATAAAAGTTAGCATTCGTGGACTACATGCAAAAGCGTAGTAAAGAAAGGCGTGCTTGAGCTTCGTAGCCTTGGCTGTGCTGCCACAGAAATTGTCCCTGAGTATAATTCACAATGCCCGCTTTGGCAAAGACTGCTGCGCCGCGCGGCGCACGAGCCATTCCCACACAGAAACGGCTGCTGCGCCGCACGGAAGTGACGTGTGCATTTTCCGGTTAGGCGCTTTGTTTGAATAGTCGGGAGTGTCTAGCGGTACGTCTAGACATAACGATAAAAGCCGTTAAAGTTACGTTCATACAAAAAAGTGAACAAAAATGTTATTTAGGTTTAGCGTGACAACAATACAAAACCGGCTTGTTTGTCACCTCAAGCCGATCGGCAGCTGTGGCGTAGTTGGTTAAATCAACACATGAACCAGTGAGGTCGGTGGTTCAAGTCCCATTGCAGTTATCGATACTTTTTCTTTTTGTTCACGCATGCATTGTTTTAACATTTGCGTCTCCTCTCTAGCCCGACTTGCTGGTGGTGGTGGTGGTCCCGTCCACAAGCCCTTTAATATTGGATCTTCGACGACTTTTGCAGGATTGACTATATTTATTATGATAAAGTGTTTTGCGAATTAGTGCTCTTAATCGGCGAGATGTAAAAAAACACAAAAAAAAATCTAATGCAGCTGGCTGCATTGGTTTCTTGGGCACAGGAATGTGGATTTCCACGGTTTATCAAAGTTTTGATGACAGAAAGGTGCACTGCAACGTAGTCTCGGGCAACTTTTTTTTATGTCGCTCAGTGTACCCTCACCTAACGAGGTAACCGGCAGGCCGCTTTCTTTAAAAATACTGACGTGTCACCGCAATGTTCTACGCGATCAGCACTTGATAAACAATGCCCAAGGGCAAGTGCCGACGGCGTTAGCCCATCTAACTACAAAACAGCTTGTCTGCCTTGCTCAATAACACGCGCTGCCTGTGACAGCACGGGAGCATTCACGTAGCAACGGAGGAGAACGGCCGTACGTGTTCGCACTTGACAAAACAGACGCCAATGCAGTAGCTCTGGCCTTCGGAGATCACAGGCTTCGTAAGAACATTACAATAAAGTTGTTTCCATTCATCGTATGAACACTTCGCCGACGCACTGGGGTTTCATGCATGTGCGTCCGGTCAGTCACACGTGAACCCTGCGAAAGCATTTATTTCATCGTCGACCTTGTCCTTCGCGACAAGCAAAACTCGGCAGCAAGAACACTTTCTCCTTTGACAACACCACGCTTGGCATTGCAATCTAGAAAATGCAGTACGTCCAACGACTGTAATCCGCACATCATACTGAGAAACTTTATGGCGCACACACTCAGTTGAAGCTGCGGCGCGGTGGATGGCCGCGCTAGCTCCAAACACCAGGTTCAACTAAGCATCCAGCAATCACATGAAGCAGCGACGACACTCCAGTCCTCCTAGGGAGTGGCCTAGGCCATGGCCACGATTTTATCGGAGTTTTCACCATCAACACATCGCAGGCGGCTACCATCTCGCTGTGTTTACCTTTTGCAGCCACAGTGCCCATGGCGCCCCCTGTATTCAAAATACTTGTAATATAAATTTAAATAACAAATATAAGCTAATTGACTCGCTAAACACATGCTTAGTAAAAATTTTGTAGGTTTAACGCATTACGCACGAATAATTTACACGTTTAACTAGCTTTAGGTAATATTTTTCTAAGTCACGTCACTTCCGTGCGGCGCAGGAGCCATTCCTGTGTGGGGATGGCTGCTGCGCCGCGCGGCGCACGAGACGCTGCCTACCGCTTTTTCTGTGGCTTTGTCTGGGGGCGGAAACTCCCTCTACTATGGTACCTAAGAAATATTCAAGGGACCATAACCCCACTACGCCCACGTATTCGCCATGACCTACTACACTCCTGACCTGCCCAGAGAGCACCTCTTCCAGCGCCCACGTTCTAGTTCATACCTTCTGCCGCTAGGGCCGTCACCTACGAGCGGCGTGGCGCTAGTCAGCACCTGCTCGCTGACGTCATCTTCACTCTTTGTGGTCAAATTTTGACCAACAAAGCACTCGTAGTGCGTATTTATGATCCAAAATTTAGAATTATTCAGAAATAATAATACTAAAAGACATTCAGAATTTTTTTGCAATAAAATGCACGCTACCACGCATAGGCTGCCCTACATCGTGTAAATCTACGGGTTCCCACGTTTGTCAACCAGTGTGCTATAAATACTCAAGCGCTCTGAACACCTTGCTTAACCAGCAATGTATGGGAAGAAATAGTCACATATATGCCGCCAGTTCACTACAGAATGCAGGCATTCTTATACCAGCGCCTACAAAACAACCGTAAAGAAACAGACGAACAGGTTATAGGTAGCGCCACCTACGGCGAGCGATTGAACGAGAGCGGGGACACGCGCTCCCATAGGAACCCCGCTATCTGAACAGGTCAGGAGTGTAGTAGGTCATGGTATTCGCTCTCGGCAGCGGCAGCGCCGATTTTACCACTGGCGGTTGCCGGGCATCCTACTATAAATAAATCCGGAACAGAAAATGTCTTTCATGACGTGCAGAAATAGAGGGAAAGGACGAAAAATCGAGAGCAGGCAACATCCCACTTCGCATGCAAGCGGAATGTGCCCGTGCCTTCTTTCAGGTCCGCTGGCTGCTCGGGCGATGCGGCCAATCGTAACATTTTCTTAAGCTTTTTTTCTTTAATTTTGATTATGTTCGTGTTTTCTAAAAAGGCGAAAGTAAAGCTGACTGATTTCTCAGTAAGACGAAACTCGATCGGCACAAATTAACTTTTTATTGCACGTTTTGTATAAGAAACAGACATGCGCGTAGTGTGAAAGCGTCAATATATTGACGCGTGTGTACTGGTGGACCAAAACGACGATAAGGGGATTTGGCGGACACCAGGTAGTGGAGCTCTGGCTGATCGAAGATAAAGAAGTTGATCTTGCTGTTCGGCTTTTATCGCAAACCCAGACGCCTTCTTTCTTGCTCATTGGCCACGGTTTCACACACCTCAGATAATGTTTGTACAAAAAAATCTACAAAGTATAAATGTGAACATTAGAAATGTAATTGAGACTAATGACTCGAATTGTCATGTTATTATTGAGTATGATGATATATTCCCCCAAAACGCCAAAATACAATCTCTCAAATTTTAAATAACATATTATTAGATTACTTGGAGCATGCAGAAACTAAATATATAATAGCCACAGATGCTTCCGTAAATAATCAAAAGACAGGTGTAGGCATTGCCTCTGATTCGCTTGACTGGTCCTTTTCAGTGAGACTGCCTGATTTTACTCCAGTTTTTGAAGCGGAGCTCTTGGCGATTATTTTAGCTCTTCGAAAACTTCCGTCAAATCAAAACAACGCAGTCATAATGACGGATTCTCTTTCAGTTTGTGCAGCTCTGACAGCTTCAGAGAACTCTCGAATTCTAAGCACATTCAAAACATTAGCACCCCCGCAGTTGAGACTCCTGAAATTTCTATGGGTTCCGGGGCACTGTGGATTAAGATTAAATGAATTGGCCGATTCCTTAGCACGAGCCGCACTTGAAGGGCCAGTCTTGTCCATACTGCCAGATGTTATATCACGGCAATAAGATATCGAAAATCAGCAATCTCCACTGATACGATAGAAAAAGTAACTACATGGACAGACTATAACCACCTCATGTTTCCATGGCAACCCCACTGGAGTCAGTCCAGAAAGCTCGAAGTCTTAATTACTAAATTTTGATGTCGGGTCCCCCCCCTAAACCTGTATCTACACAGAGCTGGTCAGACAACATCACCTCTCTGCGCATTCTGTGGAGAAATGGAATCACTAGATCATTATTTTTTGTATTGTCGCCGCTACGATATACTTAGAAAAAGGTTACTAGTTATGCCATTTCGGAAAATAGGCCGGCCTTAGATTGACGGCGGAAACGGCGCTAAGCTTTGGTGCCTCAGTTTTGGGACATGGCCACAGGGATGCTTTCAATGCCGTTTGCGATTATATTCAGGCAACCAAGCGTATACCTTTGTGATCTTCAATCAAAAAAAATTATTTATTGCTCCCCAGGGCAGAGTGAAGTAAACGCAGCTGAGTGGTAATCATAACACCTCATATCTCAAAATTGCTCAACTTGATTTTTTTTCGTTTGCTCTTTTTATGTTGTTTTTATTTTTTACATTAGTCTTATTATAATACTAATTCATTACACATAGTTAAAATGATCACAGAAAAACTGCACTACACGTTCTTGGCCAATCCCCCTGAGTGGGTATGAGCCAACATCCCAGGGAAACAAAACAAAACAAAAGTTCGGCTGCTGATAGTCACTGTGCCAACGATTATCTGCCTTTGGTTCGCGCTGTACCGTGACACTGGTGGAAGTGCTGAGGCGCAACCCTACCTAATGCTCCATACCCCCATTGGGAGCCGTTCATCTAGCTCGAGCTCATTGTCACCCATTGCAACTCCCGTGCACCGGTTCAGTCGGGCGGCTGATAGGCCTCGCTCCAGAGTTCACTCCTTCCACGAAACCTCGAAGGTGCCGATTACCTCTCGAAATGGCCAATGCCAGTCCGCAACCCGCACCCCAAGGCCCCCCGCCGACACAGCCTTCACAGGTAACCATAATTCAACCGCTGGTTCCCGATCACTTCAATGGCGGTGCCCATGAAGATGTGGACGACTGGCTTCAGCACTATGAGCGTGTCGCTAAGATTAATCTGTGGCCTGAACAAAAAAAGCTCTCACGCGCCTATTTCTACCTTGACGGCGGTGCGAAAATTTGGTATGAGAGCAGAGAAGCCAGTCTGTTAACTTGGGGCGACTTCCGACAACAGCTTGTCGATACGTTCACCAATGTCGATCGACACGACCGTGCGCAGCAGCTGTTGGAGCTACTTGGAGCTACGAGTTCAAAAACCCAATGAAAGCGTTACTATGTTTACTGAAGATATGACTCGTGTTTTTCGTCGAGCTGACCCGAACATGAGTGAAGATAGAAAGTTGAGCTACCTCATGCGCGGCGTTAAGGAGCAACTTTTCGCCGGGCTACTGCGCCACCCTCCAAGTAGCGTAATTGATTTTATCAAGGAGGCTACGGCTATCGAGCGGGCCCTCCATCAACGATGCAGGCAGTATCATCGAATGTCTAGCAGCGCCCCAATCGATGCTGCCACAATACCTGAGGATCAAAGCTCCCTGCGAGACCTCATTTAGGGACATAGTTCGCGAAGAACTGCAAAAGTTCCGGACTCCAGTTGCTCAAACCCCCTTGCGTCCGTCGCTGAACTGGTACGCGACGAAATCCGCCACGCATTTTCTACCGCTGGTCCCGGTGACGAGCACCGTCCCATGAGCTACGCCGACGCTCTGCGACGTTCACTATCTGGTACATCGCCGCCATATCACCCAGTGCCGATGGCCCCTCGGTCACCGCCGGAAGAGCAGACCCTGAGCCGACCGCCAAACCAACCGACGTACCACCAGGCGTCCACAGCAGCACCATGGACATCATCGCAAGATGGGAGGCTCAGACGTCCACCGCTCCGAAGAACAGGCGCATGGCGCACAATCGATCGACGTCCACTACGCTTTAACTGCGGAGGTGCAAATCATATTGCCCGTCATTGCTGGCACCGCAGTGATTCGTTCCACCCTCTTCGAACATGGTCTGACGATCGACGTGCGAACGAAGAACACATACCACACCGGGAGGACGCCTCTTTCCATGGAGCTCGTTCTCACTTTTACCAGGGTCCTTCAATGCTTTTACGAATACTGTACTTCTGACGAGGAGGCAATACCTACCCGCCAGCCAGGTTTGGGACGCCAATCTTGCTCTCCTTCTCCCGCTCAATCACCTTCGTCACACCGACGTACCTCCGCGGACCTTAACGCAAGAAGGTCACCCAGCCCGCGCCGGGGAAACCGAGGGCGGCGACCTCTGGGGGTAAGGTTGCAGGCCAAGAAGATGACGATGAAAAGGCCCCATTACACGACGCTGTAAATCCGACAAGACATGAGAGCGACGACATTGTGACCGCCGACCTTAGTGTTTTTCTTGACGGCCAGAAAGTAACAGCCTTAGTCGACACCGGTGCCGACTTTTCTATTATCAGTCAGGACCTCGCCATCCGCCTCAAGAAAGTGAAGACATCGTGGACAGGCCCACAAATAAGGACGGCAGGTGGTCAGTTATTGATGCCCCCTGGAAGATGCACAGCGGGAATTGACATAGGAGGTTCTTTCGTTGTGTCGTTCGTCGTTCTCGCCGCGTGCTGCAAGGATCTAATTATTGGTATGGACTTCTTACGAGAGTACGGCGCCGTCATCAATATCCAAGACAGTTTGATTACATTCCGCAACAGTTCGGGCGCACCTGATTGTACGCAGGCGCGACCAAACCAATTGCGTCTAACTGATGACGATGTGGTTCTCCCTCCTCGGTCATGCACGCTTGTTTCTGTGGCAGCCGCTGTCCAGTTTGACGGCGAAGGAGTAGCAGACCGAATAACCTCGCTCCTCCTCACACACGGAATTTCCGTCGCAAGAGGTATCGTCAGTGTCGCCGCTGGACGCATGGACTTGCTTCTGACAAATTTTAGTGATGAGCGCCGACACCTTCCAAAAGGCATGGCCGTCGCTTACTTCGACGATATCACAGACGCAGAAGGCTGCTTGGCAGTAGTCGACGAGGCGCCAAAACTTGATTCGACACCAGTTCTTGACGTTAGCACTACTTTGCCTAAGAACGAGCGAAAGAGGCTTCTTGAGCTACTGGCCGAATTCAAAGACTGCTTTTCGACAACATCAAGAGTTGGGCGCACGCCTCAAACCAAGCATCGGATAATTACAGAGGACATGGCGAGACCAATTCACCAAAACCCCTACCGCGTGGCTGCAAAGGAACGCGAAGTGATACAAGGGCAAGTCGACAAAATGCCTGAAGATGACATCATTCAGCCCTCAAAAAGCCCATGGGCGTCACCTGTAGACCTCGTTAAAAAAAAAGACGGCAGCCTGCGCTTCTGTGTAGATTACCGAAAACTCAATCAGGTGACAAAGAGAGATGTGTATCCACTTCCTCGTATAGATAACTCTCTCGACAGACTTCGACATGCTCGTTACTTTTCATCGATGGACTTAAGGAGTGGGTATTGGCAAATAGAGGTAGACCAAGAGACCGCGAGAAGACTGCTTTTGTGACACCAAATGGCTTATATGAATTTAAAGTCTTGCCCTTTAGTTTATGCTGAGCGCCTGCTACCTTTCAAAGACTTATGGATACCGTACTTTCTGGGTTGAAGTGGAAAACCTGCTTGGTCTACCTTGATGATGTCGTAGTTTTCGCCGCAACATTTGATCAGCACCTTAAAAGACTTGAGGCAGTTTTACAAGTCATACGGTCCGCGGGCTTGACGTTGAAGCCTGAAAAGTGCCACTTGTGCTACGAAGAGCTGCAATTTCTTGGCCACGTTGTCAGTTACGCAAACGTTCGTCCTGATCCTGAAAAGATCGCAGCTGTTGCAGAGTTCCCGGTGCCGACTGATAAGAAGGCTGTCCGACGATTCCTCGGACTATGTGCGTATTATAGGCGATTCATCGCGGACTTCGCACGCATCGCATCACCGTTAACCCGCCTCACGAGAGAAGACGTTGCTTTCCAATAGAGCAACGAAGAGGAAGCTGCTTTTAAGAACCTCCGCCAGCGACTACAGACGCCTCCAGTGCTTGCCCATTTTGATGAGAAAGCCCCAATGATGCTACACAATGATGCCAGCAATGTTGGTTTGGGAGCTGTGCTTGTGCAGCTGCAAGAGGGCACAGAAAGAGTAATAGCCTATGCAAGCCGAACACTAACACGCGCCGAGACTAATTACTCCACGACTGAGAAGGAATGCCTCGCCGTACGTGGTAAGGGCGGTCACAAAATTTCGCCCGTATTTATACGCCCGCCCTTTCTAAGTCATCAGTGACCACCATTTACTGTGTTGGTTGACAAATCTTAAAGATCCTACCGGGAGATTAGCACGTTGGAGTCTCAGGCTGCAGGAGTATGACATGACTGTCGTACACAAGTCAGGGAACCGCCACATGGACGCCGACTGTCTATCCCGCTCACCCATTGAATCGGCAACTTTGTCCGATGAGGAGGAAACAGCATTTCTCGGTGTGCTTGACTCAACCGCTATTGCACAGCAACAACGTGGCGACCCTGAGTTACTTGCCCTAATTAATTACCTGGAGGGAAGATCTCAGAAGGCACCAACTGTTTTCGTAAAAGCGCTGTCGTCATTTTGCTTACGGGGCGGAGTACTATACAAAAGAAACTTCTCTTCGACAGGATCTGCGTATTTGTTCGTCATCCCAGCAGCCCTTCGCTCCGAAGTACTCGAAGCATGCCACAACGAGGTGACTTCAGGCCACTTTAGGTTACACAAGAACGTTGGCCAAAGTACGGCAGCGCTACTTCTGGCCACGACTGACCATAGCCGTAAAACACCATGTTCGTACTTGCCTCGACTGCCAGCGACGGAAGTCACCGCCTAAACCAGCTGGCCTCCTGCAGCCCGTGCAGGTCCCAAGAACACCATTCGACCAGATTGGCATGAATATTTTGGGCCCACTTCCTACTTCTACTGCTGGGAACTGCTTGGTTATTGTCGCGACTGATTACCTTACCCGTTATGCTGAAACAAAGGCTATCCGGAGAGGTACAGCAGCGGAGGTGGCACAATTTTTCATCCAGAACGTTGTCCTTCGGCATGGTGCACCAAGCGTCGTAATCACAGACAGACGAACCGCATTTACGGCAGCTCTTTTGGATCAAGTCCTCATGCTGAGTGGAACAACCCATCGTAAGACCACCGCCTACCACCCGCAAACGAACGGGCTTACAGAGCGTCTGAACAAAACAATCGACATGCTTTCAATGTACGTAGACGTCGAACACAAAAATTGGGACGAAATCTTGCCGTATATCACGTTTGCATACAACACTGCCAAACAAGAAACAACCCGGATGACCACGTTCAGCCTAATTCATGGAAGGGAAGTACGAACCATGTTAGATGCGATGCTAGCGCATGAATGCGACGACATCGAACCGGACGCCGAGATGTTTACAGAACGAGCGGAAGAAGCAAGACAACTAGCACGCCTGCGAATCCAGCAACAACAAGAGTACGACGCGAGCCGCTACAATTCTCGCCGCAGAACAGTCGTTTACCAGACCAGCGACAGAGTATGGGTCTGGACGCGCATACGGAAACGAGGACTCTCTGAAAAGCTCCTAAGGAGATACTTTGGGCCATATCTAGTACTGCGACGACTGAGTGATGTTACCTATGAGGTCGTCCCCGACAGTTTATGTAGTACGAGGCTTCGCCAGCACCGTCCTGAACTCGTTCACGTTGTGCGCATGAAGCCTTATGAAAGGTATATGAATGCGTAAGACACTTCTTAAAGAACACACACAAAAAACTGCACCACTGGTTTAGCATCGGGGCGATGCTCATTAATAGGGGGGAAAATGACGCGTGTGTACTGGTGGACCAAAACGACGATAAGGGGATTTGGCGGACACAAGGTAGTGGAGCTCTGGCTGATCGAAGATAAAAAAGGTGATCTTGCTGTTCGGCTGCTGAGAGTCACTGTGCCAACGTTTATCTGCCTTTGGTTCGCGCTGTACCGCGACAATATAAAAGCAGCTTTAACTTACAACTGACATACGACCATATTGAGCAAACGTGGAACCCAGAATATCACAATCACTGCGAAAATGATCAATATTCGCGTGTAGGACACGTATTTTACTCAACCACGTTTGTTATGATGACGCGCATAGTTTTCTTACCGAACTTGAATACCAACGAGACTGAATGTCAGAAGCATAGAGGGGCTTGAAGCGATCAGAAGTTTTTCGAGGAAGAACGTCTCTGAAAATGGTGTTTCGGCAAGTTGACTTGTCTTAGATCGTTAGGGCAACAGCGTTGCCTTGACGAAGAAAATCTCGTTTGTCAAAACGTTGGCTCCACGACATCTCTGTAATCATTTTTAGAATCATTTAGTCCATCACGTGTACTTGAGTGACACTATTAGAAGTAAAGGCTCACAAATTTTCAAACCGCTGCTACAACAGTTTCATGAGCAGGAAGCAGCCTGTAATTACTTGATATCATTTGACTACACGTACGCCGAAAGTAAAAGAAACTAAAACTATGTTGCCGAGCCAAGTCGAATTCAAGCATTTCAATAAACGCATTTTCCCAAACAGGTGCTTGGCTGCCGTCCTGACCAATTAATCAAGTGACACTGCACTGTCAGCTCAGTCAGGCTGGCAGGGAAGTGGGTTTTACCATATATGTGCTTATGCAAAATCTATACTGTGAAGAAGAAAGAGCGTCGTTGGCAAGCAACATCGCCACCGCTTGGGTACTGGGTGCTGGGCTTCGCTCGCTCGGCTCGTGCTGATCATCGCCGGCATCTGCTTGACCGTTGCTCTTGCACGATCGTGTTTCTTCGTAGGACCACCGTCGCAACAGTCGTCAATAAACCCTCTTTCAATTGGTGGAAGGTGCTGACATTCCCCGTCGCCTGAACCTGGGTGCTGCCATTCGCCGTCGCCTGAACCTGGAGCTGCGCAACCGAACGCTACCTCCCATCATGGCTACCAACAACGCGCAACCTGGCTCTTCCACTCCATCCCCCAGCAACCCCGGCGTTCTTCGTTTGCGAGAGCCCAAGGTCTTTAGCGGAGCTGCTGAGACCGACGTGGAAGACTGGTTCGCTAACTATGAACTGGTGAGCGCTAACAACAAGTGGGATGACGCGGACAAATTGACTTACGTCATCTTTTACCTCACAGACGTGGCCGAAATGTGGTATAATAACCACAAAAACGACATCACGACGTGGTCCATCTTTAAAACCTTGTTTGCTGACGTTTTTGGCCGACCCGCAGTCCGCAAGTCCAGAGCCGAACAACACTTGCGGACTCGCGCACAAAAGCCAACGGAATCTTTCACCAGCTACATCGAAGACATTATTGGTCTTTGCAACCGTGTGAACACCACCATGCCCGAGTCGGAGAAGATTCAACACATCCTCAAAGGGATAAATGACGGTGCATATCAGCTGCTCCTGGCACGTAATCCTGCCACCGTTGCGGAACTTGTCACTTTGTGTCAAAGTTTCGACGAGTTGAGCAAGCAGCGCGCCCAGACTCGCCCATTTTCCTCACACGCCGACTCGCTCTCCAGTCTCACTTCTGTTCCCGACCACTCACCAACCCTGCAAGAGATTAAAGACTTTGTGCGTGAAGAAGTAGCTCGGCAACTGTCGTTGATTCCCTTCACGCAGCAGCCGCCGTCCTCTCGTCTGCCCTCACCACTCCGCGACGTTATTGCCGAAGAGGTAGCTCAGGCTGTTCCCGTCGCTGCCCACCAGCAGCCTGTGGCCATACCTGTTGCCCATGCGCCGGCTATGCAGCCCGTGGCCGCGCCCCTTACGTATGCCCAGGTGGTACGTAGCAGACCCCGACAGCAGCATTTGCCACCCATGTCTTCAGTCGCTCCCCACTCCGCCCCATTTTCGACACCTTGGGCCGCACCACGAGTCAGCAATTCCTGGCGCACTCCTGACAATCGACCGATCTGCTACGCCTGCGGTACTCCAGGACACGTGGCACGATATTGTCGCCGCCGCTTCCAACCACTCCGCGACGCTACTCGGCCGTTACCGTATGACCCACAGCCCATGCACATACCTGCTCCCTATCCCTCACCGCAGTATGGATGCACTAACTTTCCTGAGTCTCGGTCACACCAGCCTCAAACTCACTCTCCCCGCTCCCCATCTCCTCGCAGGCGATCACTGTCCCCAATGCGCCCTAGACCCGCTTCCTCCAACCGGGAAAACTGAACGCCGCAGTTCCAGAGGCAAGAACTGCGCCGTCGTCGAAATGCTCAAGTCCTCGCACTTCACCAGCTAACGTCGTCGCTATATCTGTCGATGGTGTTTCTACCTTTGCCCTCGTCGACACAGGTGCTGCCGTTTCTGTTATAGCCGCCCAGCTCTGCCGCTCCCTACGCAAAGTGACCACGCCGCTCTCTGGACTATCACTTCGTACAGCTAGCGCACAACAAGTTCGACCTCTTGGCACCTGTACGGCCCGCATATTCATCCAAGGCTCTATGTACGTTGTCGAGTTCATCGTCCTTTCGGTGTGCTCGCATGACGTTATCCTAGGGTGGGACTTTCTGTCAAATCATCATGCCATCATCGACTGCGCACGCGCTGAAGTTCAATTTTCGCACCTGTGTGACGAACCTTTGCACGAAACCCTTGAGCGGTCGCCAAAACTTGTCGTGCGTGAGGACAGTGAAATTCCGCCAGCCTCTCTTGCCGTTGTCCCGGTTTTCTGCGGTGACTATAACGATGCTACAGTAATGTTTACACCTTCCGACATTTTCATGAGCCGCAGAGCAGTTTCCTTGCCTTTCGCTACACTCGACGTCACTGCGGGCCGAAGCAATATTTTCGTCCACAACCCCCTTTCTGCACCGCTTACGCTACTTGCCGGCGAATGTCTCGGTCGAGTGGAGTACCTCGATTCCTGTTTATTCCTTAACATGCCAGACGAATCGTGCAGTAGCGCCTCGACCGAACTTCATGCCCTTTCCCCACTGGAGTGCTCATCGAGTGACACCTTCTCGAGTTCTATCGCCGACACCTTAAGTGCCCATGAACGCGCCGAGCTTCTTAATCTCCTCCAGCACTTCGCGAATTCATTCGACGTTTCTCAGCCGCAATTGGGTCGGACTTCCGCAGTGCACCACTACATTGACACCGGTTCGCACCAGCCATTGCGTCAAAGACCGTACCGTGTCTCTGCTGCAGAACGTCACGTCATCAACGACCAGGTCGAAGAGATGCTACGTAGTCGCATTATTCGACCATCGCACAGTCCTTGGGCATCTCCTGTCGTTCTAGTTCGAAAAAAAGATGGATCGATTCGATTTTGCGTCGACTACCGGCGATTAAACAAGGTGACGCGGAAAGACGTCTATCCATTACCGCGCATAGACGACGCCCTTGACAGCCTACAAGGAGCCGAATTCTTCTCCTCCTTAGACTTACGATCTGGATACTGGCAGGTTCCTATGGCAGAAGCTGATCGCCAGAAAACGGCGTTCATTACACCAGATGGCCTGTACGAATTTAACGTAATGCCATTTGGTCTTTGTAATGCTCCTGCCACGTTTGAATGGCTCATGGACAACACACTGCGTGGACTGAAGTGGTCTGTGTGTCTATGCTACCTCGACGACATTGTCGTTTTCTCTCCCGATTTTCCTACGCATCTGCTTCGGCTCCAACTGGTTCTGACGTGTTTAACCAACGCTGGGCTCCAACTGAACCTTAAAAAGTGCCGCTTCGCCGCGCGAGAGCTGTCCATCTTAGGGCACATCGTCTCCAAGCATGGTGTTCGACCCGACCCTGCAAAACTGCGAGCAGTCGCTGAGTTCCCGAAACCTACAACACTGAAAGAATTACGCAGTTTTGTCGGTATATGTTCGTACTTCCGGCGCTTCGTGCGAAATTTTGCATCGATCATGTCACCACTGACCAACCTCCTACGCGGTGATGCAGACCTTTCATCATGGTCTCCTGACTGCGACGTCGCGTTTGCCACGCTCCGTAGTCTGCTAACATCTCCTCCAATTCTTCGGCATTTCGACCCAACAGCTGCAACGGAAGTTCACACAGACGCTAGTGGGGTTGGTCTAGGCGCCGTTCTCGCCCAACGCAAGCCGGGCTACTCCGAATACGTCGTCGCTTATGCGAGTCGCACACTTACTAAAGCTGAGGCCTGTTGGAAATTGTTTGAACCTCCCGCGCGAATAGCGCGCGCACCAAGAGACGGAGAACGACGAGGAAGAAGATGAGACCAGCAAGCAAATAGAACACGCTCTTTTACCATGGATGCTGGCGTTTGCGTCTCCTTCATTTGGTGCCTTTAAACGCCGAAGCGTGGTTTTCCCACATCGATTTTTGGTGCCGACGACCCGGGAATCAAGCCTACAACGACCCGAGCCTTTCATTCCTGGTGTGGGTGAGCTGCGCTGCGAGCTAGACCGACATGGAGCGAGCGAAGAACAAGCGGGCCTCGCGGCGATCGATGAACACGAGAATCATCAACGAGGTCAACCAGGTGCTCCAGTCCAATGAGTTCGAGCTTTCTGGACTTCGAATGCTGCACGGCCGACTACGCGCCAGCAACGTGGAACTTAAAGCCTTGAACAACGAGGTTGAAACCCTGATCACTGACGACCTGGCGGCAGACGACTATGAGGTGGTCATGCAATACGATGACGCCGCTAACAGTACTCTGGCGTTGCTCGAGCACCACATTGAAGTTCTGAAGACTTCTGCTACGCCGGCGTCGTCTACAACTCCAGCCATGGGCGCAAGGACCTGTGAGGGTGCACCGAGCGAGCATGAACGACTTCCACAACGTGAGTTCGGCGCACGACTTCCCAAGCTGGAGCTTCTTCGTTTCGATGGAAACGTGATCAAGTGGCAACCCTTTTGGGATATGTTCCTGCACTCCGTGCACGAGAACCCAAGGCTGTCCAACACAGACCGGTTTCACTACTTGGCCTCACTTCTAGATGGACCTGCAGCTCAGGCCGTCGCCGGTATTCAGGTGACAGATTCTTGTTACGATGACGCGCTGGAAATTTTGAAACGTCGGTTTGGCAACAAGAAAGTCATTGAGCAGAAGTACTTAGGAAATTTGCGCACGCTCAAACCAGTGAAATTAGCGAGTGATGTCACTGCTCTGCGCAAGCTTTTCGACACAGTTCAACTAAACAGGAGGGGACTGCGTAGTCTTGGAATCACGGAGTCATCCTACGCGGCTATGCTGAATGAAGTTCTGCTCAAAGTCATACCAGCTGACATTGTCGTAGAATACTTCAAAAAAGAAAGTATGGAGAACACGACGGAAACGAGCCAGGCTTCATCTGATCAGGAACTTGAGCAGCTGATGAAATTTCTCCGCATCGAAGTTGAATGTCGAGAAAAGAGTTCTTTAGTGAACAATTTGCCAACGACATCGATCAACAGCGTACCTGTATTAAATAGATCATTCAAGAAGCAGTCCGCGACTCCTACAGCATCCGTTCTTCAAAACAAGACACTATCTTCCCCCTCGTCCTGTTTTTTCTGCGCTGCTACCGATCACAAGACAGAGGACTGCACGAGTGACATGACTCTGGCCGAGAAGCGCAACAAACTTGTAACAGACGGTCGATGCTTCCGGTGCACGTCAAAAGGACATCTGGTCCGCAATTGCCGGCGGAGAGTGCACTGCCAAGCATGCAAGCGCAGACACGCCTCCTCGATGTGCAATGCTAGTAGCTCTGAAACACCATCAGTGACTAATGCTCAGAAGAAAACCGAATGCTACGGTGCAAGTTTCCACTCAGAGAGCTTCAGTTCCCCGACTCATCAATGATGTTCTTCTCCAGACTTTTCGAGCTTGGGTAACGACTTCATCTCATTGTTGCTATATACGTGGTGTTCTCGACAATGGAAGCCAGCGAACGTTCGTCACTGAGAGCGTCGCTTCCAAGCTAAGTCTACCTGCTGTTGCCGAGACCGAACTCGCCATCAGTGCGTTTGGTAGAGCGAGCGACCCAACCCGACGATTCAAAATGGTCACGATCACGCTCCGCAGTCAGCACGACGACCTAACCATTGACATTGAGGCCATAGTGGTGCCCTTTATTTGCGAGGAGATGATTGAAGCACCAAGGCAGAGTCGTCTTCTTCAAGCCATCGCAGCGGAGGGGAAACATCTGGCTGACGCAGTCGTTTACCCGAGTGTAGATTGTGAGCCAGGTGTGAGTGTCCTCATTGGATCGGACCAGCTTTGGAAGTTGATGCCCAACACGAGTGAAGTGAGGTGGGATGAAGAAAACCCTGCCTTACTCGCCATTAACACAAAGATGGGCTGGACTCTCCAAGGCCCCTTATCTGGTGGTGGAAGCACGAGTAACAAAGCAAGCACCCAAGTATGTGTTCTTCGAACAGGTTCCCACGAAGACGACCAGATCGCTTTCCCATTACAAAGATTTTGGGACCTCGATGCTATCGGAATTGCCGACACGCCGACGTCTCAGTGCAACGCAGATATTTTGGAAGAATTCAACAACACTACCAAGCTTCGGAAAGGACGCTATGAAGTTGCGTTGCCATGGAAATCACCTCTCGTCGACATGGCCAACAATCGCAAAGTAGCCCTTTCGAGGCTCCATGGACTCGTCAAGCGGCTGTCACCAAACGACGAAGCCATGAGAGCCTACGATAAGGCTATCAGGCAGTATGAGGTGGACGGTCATGCTGAAAAAGTTGAAGATGCCCCTTATTGTACACAGCACCTATACTACATGCCGCATCGAGAGGTAATCCGCGAAACATCTACGACGACGAGACTTCGCGTAGTCTTCGACGCATCATCGCATGCATCAGGAGCTTGTTCTCTCAACGAACAACTCGAAAAAGGTCCTAATCTGAATGCCGACCTTTTCAAGGTTTTGATCCGGTTTCGCCTTTTCGCCATCGGAATTACAGCAGACGTGCAGAAGGCGTTTCTACAAATCAGCATTCGAGAAGAAGACAGAGATGCTCTTCGTTTCTTGTGGTTTGAAGGGCTACCAATGTCAGGCAGACCACTGCCAAAAATACAAGAAATGCGAATGACCAGAGTTCCATTCGGCACCTCCGCAAGCCCTTTCCTATTATCTGCAACGTTGAAATACCATTTCGATCACGTTGAACAAATTTACCAAGTAACGGCCGCAAAACT
The DNA here is from genome assembly GCA_013436015.1 of Rhipicephalus annulatus. Classification (NCBI taxonomy): domain Eukaryota; kingdom Metazoa; phylum Arthropoda; class Arachnida; order Ixodida; family Ixodidae; genus Rhipicephalus; species Rhipicephalus annulatus. The sequence continues at coordinate 35,372 of WOVY01007483.1, forward strand.
GAAGGCAAGCTTCTACGTCGATGACCTAGTTTTCGGAGCTTCAACGACAAAAGAAGCGCTACAACTCTACGAAGAGACGAAGGCCATAATGGAGCTGGCCGGAATGAAAATGCAGAAGTGGTCAACAAACTGCGACCTGTTAAGAGAGAAGCTCAAGCAAGCAGGAGAGACGTCAGCTGAGCAGGTCACAGAATCTAAGGTTCTTGGGCTATCCTGGAACTACACCGACGACACCATTTCGGTGAAATTTGACTCTGTGACGAAAGTCTTAAAAGCGGGACTTTGTACCAAGCGAACTGTGCTTCAGGCTTCATCACGAATTTTCGACCCCTTGGGACTGCTAGCACCGTTCACCATTCGAGTTAAAATACTTTTTCAGAAGATATGGATGCAAGGACTCGACTGGGAAAGCGTTCTCCCCGAGACATTGAAGATCGAGTGGGACAAGTGGACTGTCGAACTTCAAGACCTCAAAGACTTTAGAACCAAGAGGTATCAACTAGACAACATCAGCCCTGATAAAAGCACTCACCAGCTGCATATATTCACGGACGCTAGCCCGTGTGCCTACGGAATGGTGGCATACATACGAGTGGAAGACAGTACTGGAGCGGTTCGACTCCAGCAGCTGCTCGCTAAGTCTCGGGTCGCTCCAATCAAGGGTCTCACTTTACCACGCCTGGAACTCGTCGCTGCGGTTCTTGGAGCTCGACTTCTTAAGCTACTCGTGGATACTTTGCCACACACAAATATAGAATACTTCTGCTGGACCGACTCCCAAGTTTGCTTGAGTTGGATCAAGTCTACAGCCACCAAGTGGAAGCCCTTCGTTCGTAACAGGGTAATTGAGATCCAAGGGCTCACAGACCCGAGTCGCTGGAGACATTGCTCTGGAAAGACAAACCCAGCCGATTTAGTTACAAGAGGGATATCAGCGCATCACCTTTGTATTAGCGATTTATGGTGGCATGGGCCTGACTGGCTATCTGGTACCCAAGAAACGTGGCCGGCAAGTGAAGCTGGTCCTCATGAGTCAACGGATGAAATATGTAGATCAAACGACGAAGACACAACAATTTTGGCTTGTCAATGCTCGCAAGCAGAGCCACTTTTCGAGCTCGACAAGTACAGCAGCTGGATACGAGTTGTTAGAATCACAGCTTAGATTCGAAGATTTATTCACAATTGTCGAGTGCACACCAGTCGTCGTCTGATGGGCCCACTCACTGCCCCTGAGATAAAAGAAGGCGAGTTTACATGGATGAAGAATGCGCAAGCGGAAGCCTTTAGTATAGAACTCGCCTCATTGTTAAAAAACCAACCACTATCTAAGGCATCCCGAATTCGTGATCTGCATCCATTCCTGGACAATGATGGGATTTTAAGAATCAAGACCCGGCTTGACAACGTAAAAACATCAGAATACGTGAGGTGCCCGATTCTACTACCAGCTGACCACCGCTGCACATACCTCATCATCGACCGCACGCACCGGCGCCTGCTGCACAGTGGTGTAAACGATACCCTTTCAGAGCTACGCGAGTGTTTTTGGGTGATTAAGGGCCGCCAGTGTGTGAAAAAAGTGCTCTCTAGGTGCAAAGTGTGTGCTAGATTCAAGCTCCAACCTGCAAACAGCCCCTACCGCACCACTGCCGACCGACAGGGTTAAGAGATCACACCCTTTTCAAGTTGTGGGTGTTGACTTTGCTGGTCCCGTTTTTGTGAAAGGAACCAGTCCCGTGAAGGCCTATATCGTTATTTTTACGTGTGCCGTCGTTCGGGCGATCCATTTGGAGTTGTGCTCCGATATGACGGCGGGGTCATTTTTAATGGCTTTCCGTCGGTTTGTGTCGCGACGCGGCTTGCCTAGTGTTATTTATTCCGACAATGCTCTAGCTTTTCATGCTGCCAGTCGCGACTTAAAAGTGATGTACAGAGCTTTGAGGGACTTCCAAGTACAGGACTTTTGCTCTACTAACCACATTACCTGGAAATTCATTGCAGAACGTGGTCCTTGGTGGGGTGGATTTTGGGAGAGGATGATTCGCACTGTTAAAAGCTGCCTACGGAAAATTCTAGGGAAAGGTTGCTTTGATTTCGAGCAGCTTGTGACCATTCTTGCCGAAGTAGAAAATGTAGTGAATTCTAGGCCATTAACGTACCTCTCCGCTGACGCTACCGATCCAGCTGTACTTACACCTTCGCACTTTCTAACCGGTAGGAAGTCTACTACACTGCCTAGTGATAATACTGCTGAAACGTCGGGAACTCGCTCCGATACTTTAAAGCATTGGAAGTACAGACAGCAAATAGTGGCTGATTTTTGGAAGCGTTGGTATAAAGACTACCTCTTGTGCTTGAGGAGTGCACACATTAGGCGAGTACAGCCTTGCAACCAGCTTAAGGTTAACGATGTAGTCGTCATTAAGGAAGACAAGGTGCCCATAACTTTTTGGAAAGTTGGTAGAGTTACGGACGTGTACTTATCAAGTGATAATCACGTTAGAGCCTGCAAGATTGTCTTGGCAGGAGGTACGGAAGTTACGAGGCCAGTACAACTTTTATGCCCGTTGGAGCTGGGCGATTGAACTTTCGGGCGCGGAGGATGTTGGAAATTGTTTGAACCTCCCGCGCGAATAGCGCGCGCACCAAGAGACGGAGAACGACGAGGAAGAAGATGAGACCAGCAAGCAAATAGAACACGCTCTTTTACCATGGATGCTGGCGTTTGCGTCTCCTTCATTTGGTGCCTTTAAAACGTG